>JAJOZX010000603.1:242500-317500 GCA_023014485.1 Bathynomus jamesi
AGCTGGAAGGGATCCAGAGAAGCTTCACAGCCAAGATCAATGGGTGCAAAGAACTAAATTACTGGAAAGGTTACGCGAACTAGACCTATATTCACTGGAAAGGAGAAGAGAGAGATACACCATTATTTACACTTGGAAAATAATGGAGAAACTAGTCCCTAATCTTACTCTGAACCCTATAACTCCCTAAACAACGGTGGAAAGTAGAAACGGTAGACTGTGTCGTTTTCCCAAATTGAAGGCGAGAGAGGGAACATCCTTAACCCTGAAAGAAAATAGTTTTGTTGTGAGAGGACCAAAACTGTTTAATCAGTTGCCCAAAGACCTAAGAAACACGAAGGGAGTTGCAGTGGCAATCTTCAAAAGAAGACTAGACGCCTGGCTCAGAACAATCCCCGATGAGCCGGGCGTACCTAGCTATGTGAGGTGGAGAGCGCAAGAATCCAACTCACTATCACTACTTCACCAGGCCAACTCGAGAGGAGAGGCGACAAGCTTGACCTTCGCGAAATGAGAAATCATCGTGTGAAACCTTCGTAAGGTTGTAAGGTATATATATATATATATATATATATATATACCGGGTGTCCGAGAATTATCTGTACAATTTTTGGCTGTTATTAAAAGTCAACCATGAAGTGTAGAAATTCCAGCTTTGTCCCATTTTACAGAGAATCTCATTAAGTTTTTTCTGATACCACGTTTTGACAAGTTTTTTATTTTAGAAATGTACGCGGGTGACAGACATTGATGATTTAAAAGCAAGAATCACAGCTGCTATTGAGCGAATTGATGTGGATATGCTGCAGCGTACATGGCAACATTTGGAGTATCGATTGGATGTTTTGCGAATCACTAATGGTGCACATATCGAATGTTTGTAACAACGTTACTTTAATAAAAGAAACTTTTGAAAATACAGATTCTAAATAATCTTGTTTAAGAATTTTACGTGTGTTATCAAGAATTTTATTAAAAGATGAAATTGTACAGATAATGTTCGGACACACTTGAATTTCTAAAAAACTTGTCAAAACTTGGTATCAGAAAAAACTTAATGAGATTCTCTGTAAAATGGGACAAACTGGAATTTCTACACTTCATGGTTGACTTTTAATAACAGCCAAAACTTGTACAGATAATTCTCGGACACCCTGTTATATATATATATAATATTTTATATATATATATATATATGGATTATGGAATATGGGATTGTGATATCGTTGAATATGGGATTACATTAAAACTAAGGTAAAATAAGTGAAGCATAAACTTTGGATTTTGGAATAAGCATTAAGAAACAGAACATCCAAATAGGCGTCACTAAGTCTGTTGTGAATCTTTGTTACAACCAAATCACGCACAGATAAGGCTCTTTCAGCCTCAACAGAACTAGGTGGGATAGTTTTAGAGCGACACAGTCTCTCTCCAAAATGCGAGTGTTGTAATATTATACAGCAAAAAAGGTTCACCATCACATTTATTACTTATGACGTCTTACAATTTCCATAATTTCTCGTTTTTCCCAAGAATTTTAAATTTCATTTCCGGGAAACTGGAAATTTTATTTCCCGAGATCCCGGAAATTCCCTTTCTGGGTATTAAACACTACCTGCCACATATGGTTTAATAACAACCATAAAACAATTGAAAAATAAAAAGTGTACCATAGACATTCCCAAACAGAACTTATAAGAAATGCGCAAATTTAATTGCAACCTAGTTCGCAAAGCTCATTAACTTATCCATTCAAAATAGTATCTTCCCAGAATGCTTTAAAAAGCTAAAGTAGGCCCCATTTTCAAATCAGGTGATATTTCCCTTCAAACTACAGACAAACTCATATATACAAACTACAGACAAACTCATATAGACAACAAACTATACGAGAGATTGATATATATAGTCAAGTATTAAAATTTATATTAAAAAGCAGAAAAATTTACAGACAACAATTTGGCTTTTTACAAAAACCATGACCAATGACGCAGTAATGCTATATTAAAAGAATTTTATAGCAGTCTGAACAACAAAAAAAATCACTCATCCTACTTGAGCTGGCTAAATAAAGTCTTTGACACAGTACCTCAAGACATACTCTTAAAATAATTCGAACATTACGGCTCTAGAGGATAGGTCCGTTCATAATTGAGTAACAGGACCCAATTTATAGCACAGGATTCCCGTAGATCACAGATAAAATCCATATCCCAGGAAGTGCCTCAAGGGAGCATTCTGATACCTATCCTATTCCTTTTATACATAAATGACTTCCACTGATCAGTGACTATTTCTTCAGTTACCAGTACGTAGATGACAATCATTATTTCAAACAAGGACTACCAACAATAAACTCCAAAGAATATGTGTATGGCGTAACGCCAACGAACTGTTCTTAAATATGTAAAAAAACAGCTTGTATAGTCATCACAAAAAATAAAACGTTGGTCCCTCTAAACCTAAATATAAATTCAATCCCTGTAAAATGAGTACAATCAGCCAAACTCCCGGGAATTACCTTCGACGTTAACCTGTCATTCACAGAACACACTGAAGATCTATGCAACAAATTAACCAGTTACATACAAAATTATAAGAGTGTGTGCAGCACTTCCAAAACAAATCTTTAGATCCATATTCTATACTATGGTACGCAGCACTGCATTAGCGATTACGGCAGAGCACAACAAAATTTAATTCAGACACTGTTGATAATAAAAAAATGAATAATTAGGACATTCTATAAGTCGATGTTGCACGATTTAGAAATTCTCGAACTAGTGGAAATCTACAAACTAAACATTGCCTCTTATTATCTTATATGTGTATGAAATTGTTAATAATACTGCTCTGAAAATAATCCAAGCCAAAACATTAGCTTCCCAAACCCAGCATCTTTTCGACACAAGACAATCAGACACATACATCAGAAAACCTAGTTGTACTAGATCTAGGCTATGAGTGGATCCTAGGGTCTTTGTTGGTCTGAAACATTATAACATTATAACATTATAACAACTAGCTCTTTATGCTTCACTGGCCCTAACCTTTGGAACAACCTCAGTGAAGAGGGAGAAGAATCTAACACCCTAAACACTCTCCATAAGAAACAGAAAGATAAATACATCAAATCATAGAAGCCATAATTTCTCCATTTTTTTTCACCTATTTCAATTCCAACCTTGTTCCCGTCGTTCCCTTCCCTCTACTGTACACACCTAGTTACAACTAGTGTTGACTAATTTTGTTCATGTATAACCATAAAAAAAAGACTGGCGTGTCAAGATGTTTAATATTATACATAGACTCAATATCGTAAGAATAAATGCTAATATTAGCTATAATATATATATATATATATATATATATATATATGTAAGGGATGAATTTCACAATAAAACACGTGAAATGAATGAATGCTGCAAACCCACAAGGAAAAAGAAAAACGATTCCAAGGCCTTTCGTGTATTCAAAGCTACACCTCGTCAGGGAATGAAGTTAAAAGGCGAGAAGCCCATATATATACAACGTACAGGAAAAACAAAACAATTAGCACATACTTAACAAGGGTTAATGAGAGGCAAAAGAAATTTTAACATGATATCGTCAATTTTATAAGTCCCCGAGCTGTTATTGAAATTGTTTTTAAAATGAATAAATGCACATTCTAGATATTTCGTTCTATTATATCTCTGTTTTTAACAAGCGCTTTAGAACTATCCCACTTGATGCTATGGTTACATCTATACATATGGTTAAATAAAGCATTGGAAGTACTAGCTGTTCTACAAGCATATTTATGCTACCAATAAAACATAAAATTTGCTTGCAAATGGCAGTACTTTGCGTTGTGTGTATAGGAGCGTATTAACTGACCTACTTTTTGCTATGTGCGTTTCTTGTTACAGCCATACAATGTACGTTCCCCGTACATGTATAAATGCAAGAATAAATAACAAATAAATAAATATAAACAATATGAGGCATTTCCTCAACAAACCTTCCAACAGCTGTTAAAGATAATTTCCTTATACAGATTACCACTCAGATGCTCTAATGAAGAACAAAGCAAACTCAGTCTATTATTCAATTCTCTTATATGTATAAAACTATATAATATATATATATATATATATATATATATATATATATATATATATATATATATATATATATCATTACATTAACTCAATTTAAAACAGCTTCTTTTGCGTTATTTTTAATAAAATTACTCTCTATATTCTGAAATCGTGTATGTGAGTGTCTGTATCATACATTTAACTGTATGATAACATTTATTAAGCTGAAATTCAGTGTGTGTATGTGTGTAATTTAAAGATACATCTTATTTTACGGCCATTTCCATCGTTGTAGCGACTGTATGAAGACCATGTCGGCCTAATTATAACCATAAATTGGGGAATATGTAACTTTACTTTTGATGAATTGGAACACGACGAGAGACACGAAATTCCGCATATTAACCTTCGTTTATCATCGGTTAAATCAATTTCCTTTCCTGAAGACGAGTAATTTCTTCTTAGTTACAAAATATTTTCAATGTAAAATTTGTAATTTGTTTTACAATATTATTTTATGTGTATTTTATGACTATTTAAAAGTTTAGAATATTAAAGTGCTAAATGGTGTGTATATATACATATATGGTAAGTATTAAGTTTCGTGGAAGCCAGTTTTTTTTGACAAAGTCGAACTTTGTTATAGAGATCCTGATTGGCCGAAATTGATCACGTGGGAAATAACTAACCAATCTAAAACGACCGCCTAACCTAGTGTAATCTCTTCTCTGCGCAATTTAATAATATATATATATATATATATATATAGAAACAAAAATGTCCCTGGCCATGATTCGAACTCGGGACCTGTGTAAATGCAACAAGCGAGACCATCACACAATGACGAGATAAAAAGGTGACCTCACTTATCGTATATTTAAACGATTCAAGAAACGCTTAACGCTTTTGCGTCCAGAAGTGTTTTACAACGTTTAAATATACGACAGGTTGTGTTAATTTTCATTGCGTCGTAGTGTGATGGTAGCGACCGCGACATTTACTCAGGAGGCCTCGGGTTCGAATTCTGGTGAGGTTTTTTTTTTTGGTTTCATACAAAAGCGACGTGTAATTATGCGTGTTATTCTATTATATATAAACTTATAATATTATATTATAATATTATTATAATATGATATCATAATATAATAATATTATTATAATATATATAATATAAATATATAATGTAAAGCTGTAGGTCTCCTCCGTCATATCACCATAGATGTTGCGAAGAAGGTTAAACAATCCCTAAAGAAAACATATATATATATATATATATATATATATATATATGACCTTAGCTGTTGTGAAGGAGGTTAAACACCCCAATTAAAAAAAATATATATATTTACTTTTGTTACTTTTGTTGAGTTTGAACGACGGTTCAAGATCGACCTGCGGTCGACCCCTCTGCAGCATCCCGCCTCATTTGCGGGACTTGGTGAAGGAGGGAATTGCTCTCTGATCTCCTCCTGCCCTCGTAGCCAGCCACGCATGGCTGGTCAGGGACTTTGCACAAGAATCTGTCCAGCTGGTTCTTGAAGTTATTCAGGTCGATGTGTTGGAGATTCCTCACTTCTTTTGGAAGGACTTTTCAATGTCCTTCGTGGTCAGACGGGAAAGGATTTGCACACGCGTGTAAAACAGTATCAATATTCCGTTAGAACGGGACAGTCGTCCAGTGCCCTTTTTGTCCATTTGTCAGAGTTATCCCATTGTATTGATTGGAATAATGCTTCAGTTTTGTTTCACTCTAGCAACATTGTTAATAGAAATATTCTTGAGTCTGCTATTATTCAACTTACAAATAACTTTAACATAAGCAAAGGTCTTTTTCAACTTGATCCCGTTGTTTTGAATTCGTTCAGAACGGATTTAGACAAGAAGGGCAGAGTGCTAAACCTTTGGTAATTTTCCCTTATAAATTTGTATGCTCCTCTTACAAATTTTATTTTTCAATTTATTTTTATATTTTATTTTTTTATTTTTTTTATTTTTTTTGTGACCTATATATCATTCAGGCATTATCTCTAAAATTGGTTGTAAACAATCCATTTGATCTTGTGTTGAATTCGGGCAAAGTGCTAAAATTGGTAGTTTTCCTTACAAATTTGTATGCTCCTCCCTGAGGATGTCATTAGACGAAAGCGCTTGAGCACCACTCTGTGTTTCCTTTCCTTCGTGGTTTTATTCATCATAAATATTTTCACGTGTTACTTTCGTGAAATAATTTTCATATATAATATATATATATATATTATATATATATATAATATATATATTATATAGGGTGAACCAAATGTAGGTGGACAGTAAATGATAACGTTTATTTTGAGAATACATATTTAATTTTTTTGTATACTATAATACAAAATAAAATTTAAATAAATTTAGTTATAATATTTAATATAATAAAACACAAACACCATAGTTATAATGAACACCATAGTTATAATATAATATAACACAAACCGTATTCAACCTACTGTCCACCTACTTTTGGTTCACCGTGTGTATATATATATATATATATATATATAATATATATATATATATATTATATATATATATAACTCCCGTGTGTACGTCTTCAGAAAATAAAGAAGACAAATGAATTTAATGTGTGTAGCCGTAGGGAAATGGATGTTCTTTAAATTAGCACTTTCCTGGTGCAAATTGTACATCGTATATCTGGATAGTGATCCTTCAAGGGGAGATGAAAGGCTTTGATTAAATTATATTAGACTCGTGTAATACAAGGACAGAATCTGTGTTTATAATCGCCCATTATTACCTAACGAATTCAATTTTATTACACGATATTAGATTTGCTCTTTACTTCCTGCCTCATATATATTTTTAGCCGTGTTTTGTTCTTGTTCATGTATATTTATTGAGAATTGAAAACCAGTTCACTGATTTAAGGATTTTACGGTGAAATTGCTATGTTAAACTTTCACAAATTCGGTTTTATACACGATCTTGTAATGAGCATTTGTAGTTCGCATCAATCAGAGGCTTCCTCCTTCGAGATCTGTGATAGAGATCTGAGAATGTGAATCACACTTAAGGAGTATTTTTTTTTTCATTCTGAAATCCTTGCGGTTCTGATTTATTGTGTGGGTCCGCAACCGCTCCGTGGACGGACCTACAAATCTGGTGTCCGTTCATATAACCGTGTTTGAAATTAGTTTTTTGGGGGTTTACAAAACTGTTCTACTCAAAGTATGTCCAAATCCATACCGTATAACAAATTAAGGATTATAACAAAGTACACTAATAATTATACAGGGTGTATATAACAAAACTCCTCAACCTCGCGCATAATTAACCCTTAATAGGAAATCATGGGTCAGAAAATTTAGGGTTACCAGACGTCCGGCAAGAGGAGGACATGTCCTTCTTTTCAATCTCATGTCCTCTGTCCCCAGGCATTTTAAATATGTTGATATTGTCCGGCCTTTTACTTAGATATGATCCAGACTTGAAAATGAGCTTCCCACAAGCTCAAACGACCCAATTAATACCTGACATGTCCTCCTTTTGCCGGACGTCTGGTAACCCTATTAAAGAAATGAATTGCGTGTTGGGTCTGTGAGACTCGTGAATTCCTATCCAAGGTTAAGCAAATGTACGACAAAATAATCACAAAATCTTGGAAAAGTGACAAAAAACTACTCATTATTTAACCGTCAAATATTATATTTAGAAAAAACTGAAGTAACGGATAGAGCAATATTACTAAAACAGAGTTTTGTAAGGAAATAAGCCTGAATCATAGACAAAAACATTTGAGTCAACATTTGGATCACGGTTAGCTAAGGTTAACTAATACTATATACTGAAAACCAGGATAAATATTGAAAACTTTTATTTTAGGAGAGTAAAATTTCGAAATAACATGACGGTTTAGAAACATAAGAATATTTTAGTATTATCAAACATCTTAAAAGCCATAATTTTTAATATTCTACACCAGACGAAGAACTACCGACAAATTCGTAAAAATATCTTACTCTTGTGCAGGTAAGGCATAGTTTCTTCGTTCTCATTTACCATAAATACTAAGTTTTATATAATATATATATACACACAGGGTGGGCCGAAAGTCTGGATCCATAGGAAAATATTTATTTGAATACATAAATTACAACAAATGGTAAATACTTAAAATGAATATCAACTTTAACTCGTAAATGCGTATCCGTGATACTGTACAGTGGTTCGTACTCCAGTATAAACAACAAATTATAACAAATGCTCAAATTGGCGGCCTCTGACATCGAGACACTTAGGGATGGAATTTATGATTTTTAATAATTCTTCGAATTGACGTTCTCGAGATGCGTGTTTCATTTGATAATCTTCTTGTTGACTTTACTGGACTATTCGTTAAAGTTTCACATACCATTGCAGAGGTATTTTCATCAGTTGCAGTTTTTGGACGACCAGAACGCCGTCGATCATGTACACTTCCTGTTTCTTTGAAACGTTTAAACAACTTGCCAACAGTCGCATGTGTTACTGGATGCATATCAGGATGATTTCTATTGAATTCGGTAGCAACTTCTCTGTGTGTAGCGCCCTGTCTCGCGTACATGAGCACAAGTTCTACCCGGTCTTTTGTTGTTAGATTCGAAGCCATTTCTGGGCTGAAATAAAAAAAGTATTTGAGTATTTATACTGGAGTACGAACTACTGTACAGTATCACGGATACGCATTTACGAGTTAAAGTTGATATTCATTTTAAGTATTTACCATTTGTTGTAATTTATGTATTAAAATAAATATTTTCCTATGGATCCAGGCTTTCGGCCCACCCTGTATATATATATATATATATATATATATATATATATATATATATTCAATGTCCTAGATGCACTTGAAGGCAATGAAAACTATGATGTCATATACACGGATTTTGCTAAAGCTTTCGACAAATGCGATCATGGTATAATAGCACATAAAATGAAACATATGGGAATAACAGGTAAAGTGGGAAAATCGATCTACAACTTCCTCAGAAAACGACTACAGGTGGTCAAAATTCAAGGTGTATCATCAGAATCAGAAGTACGCAGCTCAGTACCACAAGGTACAGTGCTGGCCCCACTCCTGTTCATTATCATGCTAACAGACATAGACAGTGGAATAAACAGCAACAATATAGTAACATCATTTGCGGACGATACAAAGATCAGCAGAAAAATTAGCGATGCAAACGAAGTAGAGGCCTTGCAGAGGGACACGAACAAAATATACAAATGGTCAGAAGACAACAATATGACATTTAACACCGATAAATTTCAGCTCTTGAGATATGGTAGAAATGAGGAATTTAAACAGACTGCATATTATGCCCCAGATAGACAAGAAATTCAGAGAAGCACGAAAGCGGTCGACTTGTAGGTAATAATGACCGATGATGCCAAATTCGAGACACAAAATCGGATAGCGATAAATAAAGCAAAAAGAGTCGCGGGACAAGTACTAAGAACGTTCAAAAGAAGGGACAAGACAGTAATGATTCCCCTGCTGAGAACACGGATCATACCAAAACTTGAATACTGCTCAGTTTTGACGTCCCCATATAAAAAGGAAGAAATTAATAAACTAGAAGAAACGCAGAGACATTTCACAGCCAAGATTGATGGCTGCAAAGAACTCAACTACTGGGAAAGACTACGTAAACTAAATCTGTACTCCCTGGAAAGAAGAAGAGAGCGGTATACCATGATCTACATATGGAAAATGATCGAAAAACTGGTACCAAACCTCAAACTAAACCCAATTACCATCCAAACAACGCTGAAAAATATGAAAGGCAGAATGTGTAGTGTTCCCAAATTAAAGGCCCAACGAGGGACCTCCTCAACTCTGAAGGAAAATAGCTTGGTTGTCAAGGGGCCAAGAATTTTCAACGAGCTTCCAAAGAACCTCATAAACGTTACAGGGGTCAAAGTTGAAGTCTTCGAGAGAAGACTAGATGCCTGGCTCAGGACGGCACCAGATGAGCTGGGTGTACCTGGCTATGTACGGTGGAGAGCGCAAGAGAGCAACTCGTTCCTCCACCAAGCCAAGACTAGAGGCGGGGCCACCAGCTTGACCTTCGTGTGAAGAAAGACCGACGCACGGAACCCAAACAAGGTTAATAAGGTGTGTATATATATATATATATATATATATATATATATATATATAAGGTTTTCCCCACATTGAAGACTTTTGAGGAATTTCTCACTAAAAATTTCGTAACTCGTCACTAATGAACTAAGGAAATGACAGACAATTAGAGAAAATACAGTTTTGTTTTTTTTTGTTACTGCGAAAAAGTATTTGATAGTTTTAGCTCATGGCTACGTAGTGGCCGATGTCGTAACACCGCTTCTCGGAGATCAGCGAAGTTAAGCGATATTGGGTCTGGGTAGTAGTTGGATGGGAGACCGTCCTCTGCGCCCAGATTATGTAGCGACCCGTGGTTCGGATCCCAAGTAAAGCTGTAGGTCCCCTCCGTCATATGACCTTAGATGTTGCGAAGGAGGTTAAACAACCCCAATTAAAGAGAAAAAAAAGTTTTAGTTCATAACTTGTTGCCCGGATAATGTGAGTTTTGTATCTTCTGAGCCATCATACCCCTTCAAACCAGGTTACAATATATAAATAGTGTCGAGATTTAAAACCTGACCTCCATGGTTATTTAACCCTTTCTTGCATCGTGTTCAGTATAGTGAACATTTAAAATGACCTAATATCCTTTCAAATATGATTTTTTTCCAAGAAATTTGATTTTAATTTAAAAAAAATGGATGAAAGTTTGTCGGACTTCAAGAAATGGCTGTACTGTCAAAAGTACCAGTTTGATGACAGTTTCAAAATAGATAGTGCTGGAAATGGAAAGTAGGGCTTATGTTTCTTTACTTTATCAGTTATAATATGTAATTAAATACACTTACATATGTGAATCATATGAATATATTAATATTATAATATATGATTATAAATATTAAATCGTATAACGAGACATGTTACCGAACAAAAATCTAATCCGAAAGGATTGTGGGATACTTTAAAGGTTTCAGTTAAGCCAAAAAAGAAAAGACAAATCCCGTAACTTCGTTATCACAGGATGGAATTTCCTACAGTGATCCCAAAGATATGGCTAATTTATTAAACAATTTCTTTTCAAAAATAGGAAGGAATACGGCAGCAGCCATTCCAGAATCAGACAGTCGCTACCAACAATATATGCCACAACTCACACCAAATACATTCTTCTTTGAACCAATTCTGCCAAACAAAACATCAGCTACATTGAAAAACTTAAAAAATAAAAGCGCTGCTATCAGTTCAATTCCAGTAAAAATATGTAAATTAATATCAGATGATGCAGCAACCCCACTCACAAGACTTATGAATGAGTCAATAGTACAATGTGTATTCCCTGATTACCTGAAGGTAGCCAGGGTTTGTCCAGTATTCAAATCACGTAGCTCTGATTCTCCATCCAATAATTACCAGCAAATCTCCATCTTACCAACTTTAAGTAAAGTATTTGAAAGAATCTTATAATACAATAGACTAATCAAATTCTTAGCTAAATACAACATCCTAGTAAAAACACAATTTGGGCTTAGAGAAGGCCGCACAACAGAAGACGCTATCAACATGCTATTAGAAATGTATAAAAACGTAAACTATAAAAAACATACAATCTTAGAGTTCCTTGACCTTTCGAAAGCTTTTGATACGCTGTCACATGATATCTTACTAGATAAATTAAACACATGGCATAGGGAGAGATATGCTAAATTGGTTTAAGTCATATCTCTCTAATCGTCACCAGTATGTTAGTGATAAATGACATTTCATCAGATATTCTGTATTGGAAAGTGGGGTTCCACAAGGGTCTATCCTTGGACCCTTACCTTTCTTAATGCATGGAAATGATTTGGATCTTTTCAGTTTGACGGCCTACGCAAAAAAACGAAAAACCCAGCTCTTTTGTTTAGTTAATAACAAAACATAAGACATTACTAGCAGAAGCCCGTGGAAAAATACACGCTTAAATAATCAACAGGGACAATTTTATTTTTTTTAATAATATTTCCGGAAAGAGCATATACACAAACAAACAAACATTATCCGATTTCAGCTTTATATATATAAGATAATTTTGAAGTGGTTCCAGAACCGTCTCGACGGTCCTGCAACCTGTAGGCTACGCGACCGTCGCGCCGGTTTTGGAACCCCGTGTCAAGTCATGGCTACTGGACCGTCAAACTCTAGACTCCACCAACTGGTTAGGTTAATTGAATGCCCGGTTAGGTCAACTGTACGCCCTTGACGATTGATTAGGTTAATTCATGATATTTTCGTTAGTTTACTGTCAAACCTAACGAAAATATCATGACTTAACCTAACCAATAGTCAAGGGCGTACAGTTGACCTAACCGGGCATTAAGTAATTTTCCCCAGAGGTTGCCCCTGTTGATTCTTTAAGCGTGCTAGAATGTCTTATTTATTATGTTATTTATTTCCTTTCAACTATTTTCTAGATGTATTTTTCATTTCTCTAAACTAAAATGTATTATTAATGTAATAAACATTAACTAAATAAAAAATCTGGGTTTTGTTTTTTTCTGCAGGCCGTCAAACCGAAAAGATCCAATAATTTTAATCGATCAACAACATTAATCTGTATTTACTCGTAGTATGCAGACGATACAACCCTCACTTCTACACACCACGATATCAACTCCCTAATGAACGAAGTAAACAGTCAATTAGATCATGTCTATAAATGGATGTGTGCAAATAAGCTTTCACTAAACTTGACAAAATCATCATCATGCAACTCTATTTTATTTTCCACTAATTCTATTTACATTTCTTAGTTTCATTTGTAAAAATAGAAATGAATCTCAGAGAATTTGGCTTTCATGCTTCCCAACGGCATATTCAGATAAGAATATTGCCACTAAAAATACAAAATTAAATGTTTATGACAACATTGTGTAAACCTATATGGATGTAATGTATATCTTATGTAATGTGTTCCTTCTGAATAAAGATTATTATTATTATTATTATTATTATTATCGAAAATATTATTTATACTAGCTAAAGTACTAGCTACAGGCCCATTTAGCTAGATTTGCGTGCTGGGGCCTTCGACCTCAGTAACTTGGGTGCCTGCGGCCCCCCAATTATTGGCGAATCAATTATTCGGTCAATAAAACTATAGAAAAGAACGCAGCCATGAAATCTTAAGCTTCACAAATCTTGATACAATGAGTTCGGATGTGAGGCTTAAGATTTTCATTGCTGCGTTCTTTTCTAGCTAAAGGGGGCCCTACGGGCCCATTTAGCTAGACCTGCGGTGTTGGAGCCTGAGGCCCTCCAATTACTGAGGGGGAAGTCAATTGTTAAGTTTCACAAAAGTTCCTCGTGAACTTAAAGTAAAAGTAAACTATTAAACTTTCTCTGCCTTAATATTCTTTTCAAAATCTTCGCTATCCGATTTCAACTTTTGAAATAATTTTTTTGACAAACTCTGCTTCAATTATATTATAGAAGAAGATCGTTTTTAACTAGGGTCATATGTGCAGTATTTTCTTCAGTTTATTGAACAATACGAAGAACCTTACACGTGTATGGGAAACTTTAAAATAAATTTTTTTTCCTGGTGTTTCTTATTCAAGTAAACATTTTATATATATATATAATATATATATACATATACTGTGTCTATTATATAATATATTTATATACATTCAACTGCAAAGAACACGCAGTATAAATAACGTAAAGAACGACGCTTGTATAGGAGATATTCCGCGCAAGACGAGAAAGAGAAACAACAAATGAAAAAATGAAGTACCACCTGGGAATCGAACCCGGGATCTTCCGATTGCCGGTCAGACGCGATAACCACTACACCATGGACTCCACTCTTCCAAATGCCGTAATTCCTCTACATACTCGCAGAAACCAATGCCCAAGGGGGCACCTCCGCTTGCCGTAACATTATATACATTCAACTGCAAAGAACACGCAGTATAAATAACGTAAAGAACGACGCTTGTATAGGAGATATTCCGCGCAAGACGAGAAAGAGAAAACAACAAATGAAAAAATGAAGTACCACCTGGGAATCGAACCCGGGATCTTCCGATTGCCGGTCAGACGCGATAACCACTACACCATGGACTCCACTCTTCCAAATGCCGTAATTCCTTACATACTCGCAGAAACCAATGCCCCAAGGGGGCACCTCCCGCTTGCCGTAACATTATATACATTCAACTGCAAAGAACACGCAGTATAAATAACGTAAAGAACGACGCTTGTATAGGAGATATTCCGCGCAAGACAAGAAAGAGAAAACAACAAATGAAAAAATGAAGACCACCTTATTTATATATATATATTTATATTTATTATATATAATATATTAATATATATATATATATAATATAGATATATACCGGGATGAATCTCACAATTAAACATGTGAAATAAATAAATGATGCACACTCACAAGGAAAAAAAAAAGCGATTTCAAGACCTTTTGTGTATTCAAAAGTACACCTCGTCAGGGAATTCCCTGAAAGAAGTACTGTTGATACACAAAACGGCTTGGAATCGTCGTTTTCACTTTTCCTTGTAGTAGTGCATATATATATTATATATATTATATATATATATATATATATAATATTTAGGAGAAATCCAATGAAGGAGAAATGTAAATGCCATGAAAGTCTTCTTAATGCGCAACGTTTCGAGGCAAATACGCTCATTCTTCAGGCTGTATGATAAAACATTAAAAACTTTGACCCTACGCTAAATGTGACTCATCAGCTGTCCCTTTAAACTTTTTATAATCCTCCTCCTTCCCCAATTCCTTATAATCCCCCTTCCCCAATCGCCCTCACCATCTTATCTTATCTTATCTTATCTTATCTTATCTTATGTTTTCTCGTTTTGCCTTTGCTTAAATCAGTCTAGCCTCGGAAATTGCAGTGAAAGGTTAGTTAGTTTCATTATTCCAGTGTACTATTGTTAATTTTTCCAGTGTATTAATTTCACATGTTACTATATGTATTTAAAAATAGCTTCTTAATTTTAAATGTAAATCTGTATAACTTAGAATTTAACCCTCTTTTTTCAGTCTTTTAAAGTTTGCCTTTATGAATAGGTTATAGAAATTTTCTTTGTCTTGTTTTTCATTCAATTATTGATTTTAATTTCACATTGTTATCATACAGCCTGAAGATGAGCGTATTTGCTCGAAACGTTGCGCATTAAAGAAGACTTTTCATGCATTTACATTTCTCCTTGTCATTGGATTTCTCCTAAATATTAAATTGAAGCTCTGTAGAAGCAACCCGCATGATTATATCTATATATATATATATAATATATATTATATATAATATATATATATATATATATATTTTTTTTTTTTCTTTTTTTATTTATTTATTTATCATACTTATTCCTGAAATGTAAGTTACTTCCTAATTGAAGTTGTTAAATCTAACCTAGCTATCCTAACCTAACAAAATTTAATCCAAACTGATCTGGATTCGAGGTTATGTTTCAACTATTCTCTAACACAATCAAGCAGGAGCTAAATTGACTTTTATTTGATGTGGAAAAAATACTGTTACCCGTAAGCAGAAGCTAATTGATACAAAAGATGGACAGGATTAGCGCTGATGTAACCTCTCTCTCTCTCTCTCTCTCTCTCTCTATATATATATATATATATATATATACATAGAGAGAGAGAGAGAAGAGAGAGAGAGAGAGAGAGAGAAGAGAGATTTCCTGAAGATCAAATTGTTTGAATCTCAAATAACAATAGTATATAATTATGTACTGTATGAAAAGGTTTTTTTTTTATGCCAAAGAAAGAAGTGGCGCTATATCAATAAAAATGCAAAATTCCTGAACTTCGGTGGAAAGTAGTTGAAAATATAATTGCATTATTAAAATGAAGATGTTATGTGCTATGTATGTTACACTTATCGAAATCCACAATGATAGTGCAGTCACAGCTGTGAGAAAAGAACTCGCGAATTACCCTTCTAAATCGCTTTGAAACCAAAAATAAAATGGAATCACACTTCTTGCTTCAGCTTTGCATCCTAGATCAAATGCGAGCTTAGTTTATTTTTAAAAACTAAATGCTTAAAAATACAACTTCGAGTTTAGGAAGAAGTGTGCAAAATGAGCTTTATGGCCTTGACTATCAATTCTACTAAAAATGAAAATAGAAATTTACTGCAAGGGTCTCTTTTCAGGCGAAACGCAAGAGAGTATTTGGGACTGCTTCACAGTAACAGAAGATTTGAATAATTAAACACACACACACACACACACCACACACACACCACAGAATGCAGTTAAATGTAGAAAAAAGGATAGGTTTGGAAACCAAAATAGCCGATGACATCGCTCGTTTTATGATTCCAAAATCAACAGTCACTGAGGGAAAAGGCTTATTTATACTAGGGTTTCTTTCCCGGGATCCTGGCTATTTTTATTGGATTTGAAAATCCCGGGAATTGGACAAATATCCCGGGAAATCCCGGAATTTTAAAATGACAATTTATTTTTTATTTATTTATTTGTTTTTCTTTTGTTATTAGAAGGCTCTTGGGTAAAATTAAAGAAAACTGCATAATATTTACCACATTTTATTCTACTTTTCTGCTTTCTTAAATGAACACCTACTAGCATTAGCAACTTAGAGCAATCTAAAAGTGGGCCCGGATGCCAAAAACTGGCCGAGGGAATGTCGCTAGCGCTGCGTATAATACAAGGAACCGAGTCTCAGTATATTATCTAGCGATCGCAGGCAACTCATCTTGCTCAGAGTTTAAGCAAGCATTTGAAGCAAGAACTGCAGTTATTCGAGACAATAGGGAACAGAACTTCAAACATCATGAATTTATTTGATGCACTGAAAACCATTCCGCCAACCTCTGTTGATTGACTCTTTAAATATTTTAAGATAAATATTTTAAGATAAATATTTTAAGATAAAATATTTTAAGATAAAAGGATGAAATTATTTTTTCTAATGAAGTTTATTTTATTTTTATTTTTTTGTATTGGCTAAATATTTTAAGATAAAATATGTTGAGATAAAAGGTATAAATTATTTTTTTTGAATGAAGTGTCTTTTTCTTTTTCTTTTTTATTTGCAAATGCACTTAATTATAATTAAAGGAATATAATATTTTAACCTTTTATTTGTCCCCTGCAGATGAATAGCATGATAAATATTATGTTTAATAAATAATAAATAGCTACCACTGATTGGTAAATTCAATTCAAGTATTACAATGCAAAAGTGGTCATCTAGGCATAAGTAATTGGTTATCCCAATTCTAAAAGGGTATTTTATCACTGAACAATAAAAAAAATTACCATTCTCTTAAATATACAACCATTTCCTGGATTTCCCGGGATCTCAGGAATTGGCTTCATTTTTCCGGGAATTCCCGGGATTTCCCGGGATGAAGAAAGCTGCATATAAGGAGAAACCCTAATTTATACACGTATCCAGGATAAAAAAAATGTTAGTCAAAGCCTGCCGATATCTAGTCAGGCCACGTTTATACAGAATTTCATGGACCTACAAAACGGTGAATTACTGAATTTAGACCTCAGAAGAGAAGTTCATCGGGTCTTTTCGGTTTGAAGCACTGTGAAAAAAACAAAAAATATTATTTGTAGATAGAAAATGTATATATTTGTTAAGAAGTGTACATTTTATGGTGAGAAATGTATAATAGTTTAACTAGAATAGATTGAAAATTGGAAAATATCTTGTAAAATTTCTCAATAGGTTTTAAGTTGTGTTCTTTCGACTCCAAACGAATTCGAAAAATGTTTCATCTATTTCAACTGTACAGTTTGGACCTCCGATTTTCATTGGATGCTTTGGAACTTTGTCGGCACAAACTTGGTGCACGTAAGAAAGTTAGGTTAGGTTAGGTTGTATTCCATTTCTCCACAATAAAATGTACTTTTCTTAACAAATATATATATTTTCTACCTACAAATATTATTTTCTTTTGTTTTTCCAGTGCTTCAAACGAAAAGATCCGTTCAATAATTTCTGCAGCAAATATGAGTAAAAGAGCTAACGGGAAATTTTTATTTTTCTACTATATAAAAACAAGTTGTGTGTTGTTTGTTGTTGGTTAGCCGATCAGCCCACCCTGATCGAGCAAGCCGGCGGCACGCAGGTAACCGCTAGCCCTCTCCGGAGTGGAAAAGAGGTTCAGCGCAATAGTGATGTTGTGTTCTATGTTGTGCTAGAGCGGTACAGTCTGTCATAATGTGTTCAATTGTTTGTGGTGTGTCCTGGCACAGGTGGCAGGTGTCGTCTGTGGAGTTGTCTAGTCTGTGTTTATATGTCTGTAAGTTAGGGTGATGTCCACATCGGAATCGTGCTAAGTTAACTCGATCCGATCTACTCAGTCTGTTTGTGTGTAATTCTGTCTGTCTGTCTGTCCGTCTGTCCGTCTGTCCGTTTGTCTGTCTGTCTGTCTGACCGATTGTTAAACTTTTGGGTCTCTAAAAAGAGCTGATTTTTTTTTTTTTAATAGGATAATATTAGAGGGAAAAAAGTTGAGGGAATGATTATTTTATTATTATTATTACGGGTGGCAATGTGAAGCTTCAGATTTTCATGACTGCGTTCTTTTCTATAGTTTTATTGACCAAATAATTGAAACCCCAGTAATTGAGGGACCTGTAAAACAACGAAAATATCACGACTAAACCTAATCAATCGTCAAGGGCGATTGACATCGGGGGTCAACTGGGGGTCATTATTGTCGGTTCAATTATTTGATCAATAAAACTATAGAAAAGAACGCAGCCATGAAAATCTTGAGCTTCACATTGTGTCGAGACTTGTGAAGCTTAAAAAGAGTTTCAGACTATAGTTTTATTGACCAAATTAATTGAATCCCTAGTAATTGAGGGACCTTTTATATATTTCTTGGAGTTACCCCATGCTGTAATGCAATATAATAAATGTGGATTGATGAGGGGATAATATAGGGTAAGGAGTGCGTTTTGAGGAGGGGTCTTTTTTTAGTTTAAATAATATAAAGAGAAATCTTGATGTTTTGGATTTGATATGTCGTACATGACTTTTTAAATTTAGTTTTTCGTCTAAATTAATGCCAAGTACTTTAGCCTCATTCACCCTTGCAAGAGTAGTACACCCTATTTTTATTTGACAGTTTGTATTAATATGTTTTGTGATAATGACCATATAGTATGACTTTGTCAGGTTTAAGAAAGGTTTATTAGCACACATCCATTTATACAAATTTTCTAATTGCCTATTCATTTCATTAATCAGAAGGTCTAACTTCTAAGTTATGATGGGAAGAAATAAATGTGGTATCATCCTCGTATTGTATGTGATTTACTGTTGTTGAGAAATAAAAATCGATGACGTGAATTAGAAATAGTAATGGGCCAAGAATAGATCTTTGTGGGACTCCACTAGTTAGCATCGCCTTGTCGGATAAGTTATACTTTAATCTGATATATTGATGGCAATTTGATAGCTATGATTTAAACCAATCGGGTAATGGGGGAGGGGTGGGAGTAATGGGGAGGGTGGTTATGCAACAAGGGGGTGGGGGTTAGCCCCCAAGTTGCATAAAGGGGGTGAGGAGGTTTTGAGGGGAGAGGGAGAATGATCTCCCCCCAAAGGGGTAACCCTAACCTTTTGAGCTTCGCCATCTGAGCTAGTGGGTTAAAAATTTGTGAAGCTATATTTAAAATGTAAAATAATATTTTTGTCTTCATCTCAGTACTCCGCGAAGATGCCCATAGGGCAGGGAGCCGAAAGCTCTGCTTGTTTAAAGAGAATATACTTGCGTTTAATACCCACAATGAGTGCAGGTTTGATCCATTGATTGTGTATTTAGTTTTAGATATTACTTTTGATTTAAGATGAAAGTTTATGTTGAATATACCCATTAGTGTGTTTGAGAATGCTCAAAATTTTGTATATGTAGTTTTCATTAGAATAAATTATGTATCGTATAATATAATTCTATATGGTCTGTATTAAAGACTTAAGTAGTAAGTGACAAACTTGAATTCAGGGAAAATCATTAAATAAAAGAACTTAAGGAAAGTTGGCAAAGAAATTCTGAATGGGGATTATATTCTGGTAAACCAAAATAGAATTGGTGTTACAGTGGCCTGAAAACCTCAAGTTTACATTATTTCTGAAAAAAGTTATTTAATTGCTTAGTGCCAAAGAAATATTAGATTGGAATCTGGATTTGTGTTAGAAATTTTTTGCAGAAATTGAAAATGGAGTTAAGTCGATTCCTCAAGTATAAGAATTAACCAGCTATAATTTGAACATACAAGTATGTTTTTATTTCAGTTTATGTTCAATACATAGTGTATATATTATTTACTAATTCAAATTCACTTATTGCTATATTTCTATATGTACAAAGAACATACAAAAGATGCAATAAGCAATATATAAAAGTCGATCAATAGAAAATTTCCTGAACATATTCATTTCACCGTAAAATTAAAATGTTTTGTATAATTTTAAAATACCTCTTAAAGTATTTCCTTCAATTAAAAATGTCGAAATGTATTAATTATTTAATTTGTTTTTATATAAATTAAAACTTCGCTTATACTCAGAATTTAGTTCTGGCTTTTTCCACCCTTGTAAATAACTTCTCATTTCACAACCTTGCCATTCTCCAGATATAAATACAAAAAAAGGGAAGTTTTTAAAAATTGTTGGTTTTATTGAATTTTTTATTTGTTAGATTTTCTCAGTCATATATTGCATATGTGTAGCGACAGAGACGCCTTCAGATACTTTCGCGATTTCCACACAACCACGACCAACTTGACGTCACATCGCGAGACTCACTCGAGACTTTTCCTCTGCCCGGAACGTCACACCTCAACCTCGTTATAAGGGACTCTTGGGCACGACGCCTCAGTCGCATCTCGATTTCTCTCCTCTGAAGAATTCCAGTGACACGAGAGATCTCACCATGTAACAACGTGTAACAGGCCTCATTGGCCTGGTGTCATTCATCTAATTTTATATGAAGACTTTCATTACCTCGCGTGTTATTATAATATTGAAGTCATTATTCAAATGCACATTTATAACATTTCAATACAACTTTCATTCAAACAACTGCAACGTTTATTTGTTTCACTTAAATCTCATTTATTTTGTTTTATAATAAAGGAAGAAAACTCACTCTATTAATTTCCTAATTAATCATTACTTGGTCTGAAGCGATCATAATCCGTAAAAACTTACCTAATTAACATAACAATTATTATTATAGTGCCAACGAGACAATATACAGTATGTATATATATATATATATATATATATATATATATATATATATATATATATATAAACTTGAGGAAACATTATTTCCCTGAAAAGTCCCTAAAACGATTACTCTATAAAGAACATTAATTTTTGTAAACCCATTTGGGAAATGTTTATGTGTCAACAACCGCAATTCTTTTATTTTCATGAAAGACGAATAGTTCATTTTTATTCCTAAAGACCTTAACAGCAGAGTTAAATCGACTAAGGTTTTAGTATTATTGCAGTATATTAGTATATTTGCATATTAGTATGAAGTTGAAAGTGTATTTGTATATTAGTATGAAGTTGAAAGTATATTTTGTATATTAGTATGAAGTTGAAAGTATATTTGTATATTAGCATGAAGTTGAAAGTATATTTGTATATTAGTATGAAGTTGAAAGTATATTTGTATATTAGTATGAAGTTGAAAGTATATTTGTATATTAATATGAAGTTGAAAGTATATTTGTATATTAGTATGAAGTTGAAAGTATATTTGTATATTAGTATGAAGTTGAAAGTATATTTGCATATTAGTATGAAGTTGAAAGTATATTTGCATATTAGTATGAAGTTGAAAGTATATTTGTATATTAGTATGAAGTTGAAAGTATATTTGCATATTAGTATGAAGTTGAAAGTATATTTGTATATTAGTATGAAGTTGAAAGTATATTTGCATATTAGTATGAAGTTGAATATGACTACAAATTTTACTTCTCTCTATTTATTAATCCATTTTGACACCAAGCGAAGTAACATAGTATGGACCTATACCCATTTGGTCGATGGGAGGTAATATCAACACTAAAATAATAACAACTTAACCTAACCTAGCGCAACCTAACCTCCCCCAACCTACCTAATCTAACCTACAATAACTTTATTTTAGGTCACGTCGATCAGATGTCGCTAAAGTAAAATTCCCAATTTGTTTAGCAATATTAAAATTTCAACGCTTTTCAACACCCTGTAAAATGTATGCAAATTGGAAAAAAGCTTTGTGCACAAAAGAGAAAGTTCAAAGAACATCGTTTTTACTCCTTTACTTCTCTATAATTAAAAAAAAATCAAATAAAAACAGTTTCGTAGCTTAATTCCTGATAAAAAGAGATCAATTTCACTGTAAATTAATTCTCAAAATATTTCTAAAAATTTTGCTCTTTTTATCAGATCATATTCTCAGAGAAATTGCAGTTAAATAAAGATAGGAACGTGACGTCACTGGTGTTTCTAATCTTACGTTGCCTTCTTTTAGCAGTGAATATACTTAAAAGCTGGACAACTTTTGTGCTTAAATAATACAAAATATGTAGACATATATGGATCTTCTACTGTTTTAACACTCCGGACTACTTCTTACGTGTTTCGCGTCAAAACTCTATCCTACCCTTGGGTCACTTCTTACGCGAAATGCTTCAAGTTCATCTGTGCCTCGTTACAGCTGACACATTACATGCGTCAAGACGACAATACTCACAGAAATTTTGCATTTACTCTTGTCCAGATCAACTTGACGCGTTTCGCGTAAGAAGTGGCCCAAAGGTAGGATAGAGTTTTGACGCGAAACGCGTAAGAAGCAGTCCAGAGTGTTAAGAACCGTCTGTATGGGACATTTAATGTCAAATTTGAAACCTCAGATTTCCTTCTAATTCTCTTTGATAAAATTTCCTTACGTTTTCGAACTCGTAAATGGAAAAAAAAAAAAAAAAATCAGCTTATTTATTTGTTCTCTTATTGTTTGGTTCTCAAAGCTAGTTTTTATTTTTTATTAAGAAGTTGAAACATCTGAAATCCTTCTCTGTCTCCCGAAAGTCGAAACAATGTTATTTAAAATATTTTTCTTTAGTCTTAATTCCAACATTAAAGAAGAAAACTTCAAAACCGACTTTGAAATATTTGAAATATACAACTAAATTTCGAGAATGTTAAAAGTATTTCTTATTTTAATCCTTTTGGAAAGCGAACTAGAAGGCGCAGTCAAAAATAAAGGTCGCCGAAAAAATGTTTCGAAAAATTAGTAAAAATACAAAAAAATTGCAAGTAAATAATTATGAACTGGTTTAGAAATTTTGTTATACCACACCTTGGCTGCTTTGAGTGGATACCAAAAGCGAAGGCTTTCATAAACACACAAAAAAGACATAAAAAATAAGCACTTTCTCTCTTCCCTTCCCCCTGCATAGGTGATATCAGAAATGACATGGGAAGGGAATGCAAGTTAAAATTAATAAAACAAACTCCCTTCAGAGTCGCATTTTGATTCCCGAGGAGGGGAGGTCAAAAGAGAAGGAGGAGGAAAAGTGAGCTATGTGGAAAAAAATTAATTTGTTCCCAGTTCCACTCCCTTTTATCACGGAACCCAACAAGGGGAGATCCTCTGCTGGGAGCTTAGACGATCCAACAATACCAAGGTGGTCAGCGGGAACATACTGAAATTCTCGTTTTATCCCTATTCCCCACAACTGAAGGGTGTTGCCCACGAAGGAGCCGCAACCCCAAGGTAGACTCAACTTCCAGATAAAGGGAAAGGAGGAGTATACGGGTCTCCATTTACGGAAAACACTTGTAAAGGCTGGAAGATGCCGTCCTCGGTCCTAGCCCCAAAACCGAGGAACAGGGACAGCACTTAGTCTGGCCCCTCCGTCGATTCGCTTTAGGCATGGGTAACCCTGTCCATCACGACATCATTGGAGCAAGCAAGCTCCCCCACCATAGAAAGCTGGCTGCTTGCAGAGCAACTAAAAATATGAAGTATGTTCTACTGTAAAGAGTAGTTGTGTAACTGTCCGTATAAATAATTTAGATATCAAATGAAGTGACATCGCTGGAGAATTTTCAATTCTGGCACTAAGGAATGAAGAGACGGCGAGGGGTGGGAACTTGACTACATAGCTCTGGAATTATCTTTGTTTATTAATAAAAGCAAACTTAATAAGGTTAAAGCATATATGCACTTTTATTTTGTTGATATACAGGAAACGATTTATATTTTATCATATTCCCTTTGCCATTCATTTGCATAATTTGTGTGTGTGTGTGTGTGTGTGTGTGTGTGTGTGTGTGTGTGTGTGTGTGTGTGTTTAGGAAGGTCAGTATAATCGCTACCCAGTCATAAAAAAGTGAAGGCGTGGTATAAGACTTATGCAGTATGTCAATCAATTAATAATTAAATTTTGTTTAGTATTTTGGGTACAGATATATTTTATGGGGAACTTTTTCCCCTCACTCTACACTCAAAAACCGAGTTTTCAAGCTAATTTGAAGTTAAGAGATAAAAAATATCAAATATTCAGAATATTTAGTTGTTTATTTATTCATATACTCTTTAATTTTACTATAAAAAATATAATTTTTTTATTCTTTTATTGTAAATATTAATTAAAATACATTTCGCGTTTTTCTTTCTTTGATTTTTTGATTATTCTCTGCAACACTTTCCATTCTTTCGAAATGAATAGAGTATTTGAAATATTCTTTAGACATTTTGAGTATTCGCGGGAATTAATACTTTGAAGGTGAGTAAACGAATGAAGAACAAAAGGTAAACTTGTCACAGTTCTTCGCCCCAAAACCGCTTCATTCACGCGCATTTCAGGAAATAAAAAAAAATTAAACTGGTTATATAACAGCTATGAATGAAAGCTTTGGTTTCAGGAATCTTTTTTACTTTTATTTTTGTTTCTTAACAGTTTAAATAAACTCTCTAGACTGAATTACTGCAGCTACAAAATTTATGTAGGCAAGTATAGATTTTTTCACAAAGGAGACAATTCACAACTTTCTTTTTCTTCCTCCTAAATAAATGTCCAGCAACATTTCTTAAAGTTTACAAACAAATATTTTCAAGACATTATTTTTACCACCGTGTTTACCATACGAAAATTTTAATCCTTAGTGGTTGTATTCTCTCTCTCTCTCTCTCTCTCTCTCTCTCTCTATATATATATATATATATATATATAGAGTCGTTGTCAAGTTTTGTCCCTCCGAATATTATAAAATATATAGACATAGACCATTTCCTCACCGTTATTACAATGTGCTCAGTTGCCATGGCAACTAAAAGTAATTCGCGAAGGATATATTTGTTTTTATCTTTTTTCTTCTTCTTTTGCGATAAGGTGGTGAATTTGGCACTTCGTATGAAGTATAAAGCAATAGTGCCAACCTTAAATCTCGAATACAGTAATATTAAGTATTTTGGCTGTAATAATTTATAAATTTCTATAATTTAACGTACTTTGTAAAGTTAGGACAAATTTAATTATAATAAAGCACCCGAATATCAACGTAAATATTAGGAATGTATAAAAATAGAGTAATTTAAGTAACGTTGATGAATATTTATATTGTAGACGTCTTAAAAGCAAAATGTGTGAATTAGTCTACAATAAAACTATCGAAAGGAACCTTTTTTCCGCACCTTTGGTTTCTTGCAATATTATTTATTTAAAATATAATATGTTTTTCTCAAGCACTCCCTTTACTTTAATATACTATTATCTTAATAATTATTATATTAGAAAATTTGAGGTTATACATATGCAGTAAAATATTAAGACGAGATAATACAGTTAGTTATTATTTTTTGTCCGTTGCAACATCAATGTTCGTATGATAGGAGGAACCTACAACTGAACCTGGATTCAGAACCAAGGATACCTAAAGAATCAAATATACATATATATTTGCATTGAAAAGCATAGTTCCTATGTTTCCAGACTTTTGACTCACCCTGTATATATCATCAACGAATAAATCATGTCAACAGATGACCTTCAAATCGAGGAAGAGTTTCGCCGTTATACACACACACACACACACACACACACACACACACACACATATATATATATACACCCAAGCTTAGAAAATTATGAGGAAATAAAATTTTAAAATTCTCTTAAAAGCCAAATAAATGACTGAATAAATATATAAATAGTAAAAAGTAAATCTGTCCATCTAGCCAAAGAATTAAAGGTAGCCAGAAAACTGTAATAGTTTATTCGACAAAGTCGTCAAGCAAAAATGGTTGAGGGAACTTCGCCTCCTTAATTGCCTATTTCACTACGCGTATCTTAATAGAACGAGATTCGAAGAATACCCTCAACGACGCGTATTTTATAACCACAAATTATTTATGGCTATTTTTCGTTCAAGCAATATTGGCTTCTGGGATCAAAGTAATTTTTACCGGTCGTACAGACAAAGGAAAAACCAAGTTTTAATTAAATCACTGAGTGAATTTCTAATCTGACCTCATTTTTGTCTCGCTAAAACGTAATTAACAAACTTTATTAGGGAAAGCATTTAATTATTTCAGCAATTTTCACCATCGAAACTCATCACTAAGTTGACTAATTTCCGCATTAGCATTTAGATTATAGAGAAAATTCAGTTAGCGAGAAAAGTTGGAAGCAAAATCCTTAAACAAACGTTTAACAAGAGAAAAATAATAGAAAATACTAAAAAGGTTTATTTTGACAATGTTTTGAAATTCGGGAGAGTTTTAGTGTCACTTGAAGTTTTGTGTTTGGTTTGTATTTATTTAATTAAAATTAAACTATTTTTATACTCTAACAGTTCGTTACGAATAGGATTAAAATTCCAATTGGTTCGTTCAAATAAGTTGAAGAAAGGAGATATGATATTTAAATAACTATAGGATATAAACCCAATTATGAAATTAGAATATATTAGTTATTATTCCATTTAGTTATCGATAACCAGTCTATCTTATTCCTAAGAAATTGTAAGACATATTTACACACTTGCATTAATATAGTTAATGTGATAAACCAGCGTTTCCCAACAGGGTTGCACCAAAATTTCATGAAAATGACAAAAATAATAATTCAATTGAAAATTGAAAATTCAAAAGTTACTGAAGGTATGAAAATCTGAAATGAAACAACAACATTTGCGATTTATTAAGTCCATACGGAAACTCTGTTGGATTAGTTTGAAGTTAGGTGTTATTGGTGGTGGGGAACGGGAGTTGGGAGTGGGGAAGATTAGATGTAGAACAGTTGAAAGCGAGAAACTTCCGGGATACCACGAGAGAAAAACGAATGGCATTATGGTGCCTTGAACCAAATAAGATTGGAAACTACTGTAAAACACTCACGATCCGGACTTTATCACAATTTAATAAATTCGAACTACTGTACTTGTGCATTAGCTAGAAAAAAGGACAATCCTATCCCTTTCCATGCGCCACTAAACCATTTAATGGAAATACACAGCAATGAATAAAGCATTATACCAATGATACTCTTTTCTGGAAGAATTTCCTCAGCTCCAGCAAAGGCTGGATTAACCAATGGCCCCTGTGGTCCCAGGGCTAGAGTTTCTATACCTTACTGTACAAAGACATTTTTTTTTATTCTATATTCTTATTTTTTATTACTCACTATTAATTTTACTCAAATATCAATATTTCAGTACCAGAAAAAAAAAACAGCATCGGTGATCATGGGAACCCCACCAGACATTAATTCGGCGTTGCCTCCAGTTGTTCTAGTCCCTTGCCGTGTTCTCATCCAGCTTCATGCGGGCTGTCAAAGGTAAAAATTTATTTATTAACATTTTATTTTTTATTATTTATTTATTAGTATTTGAAAGTAAAATAAAATTATTTTATCATTTTAATATTTTAGCATTATATTGACATTATTTTGTACAAAAACAGCCAGCCCCCGGTTCACTACATTCGTTTCTTTATTAATACAAACTCAGGTCGAAAACAGGCAATTATTTTAAATTATACTTTCTTTTGCAATCCTAAATTTATTCCTTTCAAAATATGAGAAAATGATGCTTGTATAGGCTTAATGAAATCAGTAATAGGCTGCAAGAACGAGTCAGTAATCCCGCTTCAGGTCATTGACAAAGTAGAGTGGTGTGAAGAGAACATGCAAGATTATTTCCGTACCTTCATGTTAACAGCCTTTAATAGCCTATAACAAGGTGCTCCATTCGGTGCTTTTGTCCTTAAAGGAGAAAGTTGGAAAATAAGGGTCCAATAAAGATCTGAAAAGCCACTTTTACAAGGACTGTTTCTTCAAAATTTGTTTTCCTTAATATTCCGAGGGAATACACACATACACACATATATATATATATATATATATATATTATATAATATATATAGATGCGTCTCGGTGGTGTAGTGGTTAGCATCGCTGACTACAAATCCACCTGCCCGAGTTCGAAACCCGAAACCCAGCTGTTCATCCTTCCACACAATAAAATTGGTTGGTAGATACTGTATAGGGCACCTGGTTAAGACGCTGGGCTGCTGATCGGGGGGGTCGTGAGATCGAGTCCGGGCGAGGACTTTGCAATTTCTGACCACCCGTATGGGGCGCGGTTCGGATTCCCCGTTAAACTGTAGGTCTAAGGTGGAGTGACAAGCTTGTCCTTCGTCAGAATGAACAATCCTGCCGGAAACAAAACCAGGTAACCAAGGTCTAAATATATAACCTTGGTTAACCTTGGTTTTGCTTCTTCCCGAATTGTTCATTCTGACGAAGCTCAAGCTTGTTGCTTCACCTCAGCCCTACAGCTTAATGTGGAATCTGAATCACGACCCACCACGTAGTCAGAAATTACAGAGTCCTCTCCCGGACTTAATCTCAAGACTTCCTGATCAGCAGTCCAGCGTCTTAACCACTAGACTACCAGGGTACCCATTTATCTACCAACCAGTTTTATTGTATGCAAAGAAAACATCTCGGCTCTGGGTTTGCTGAACGCCGACTGCCGTTAACCGGGTGTCGAACCCGGGGCCGGTGGATTCGTAGTCAGCGATGCTAACCACTACAATATATATATATATATATATATATATATATATATATATAATATATATATATATATATATCATGGGATAATGAATATAGAATATTTGCCATAAAGGAACAATAAAGATCAAAGAAGAAGTTTGTCTATCGCGAGGAGCGTCTCAAATGAACTGTAAATTTTATGATGCTTTTTTAAACTTTAGAAAGTAACAAAGGTTACAAAGAAAATAATAAATTATTTCTTTATAGCTACAGTAAAAAATTATATATATAGATATATATATATATATATATATAAAGATATTTAAAATTCCCAAAAGTTAAAAGTATATAAAACACTAAAAACCGCGAAGCTTTTTGAAGAAGTCTTCCTTCTTCATTCGGGCGGTGGGCAAAATCTGATTTTTATTGTCTTACTTATTTTACACGGTCATTGTGTTTTTAATACATTTAAATATTTAATACATTTACATCGGCCCGGGATCGAGACCCGGTGGTGATGGCAGGCAGCGCGCAGCAGAACCCACCTGTCATCTTTCCACACAATAAAAAATGGTTGGTAGATAAATGGATACCCTGGGTAGCCTAGTGCCTAGTGGTTAAGACGGTGGGCTGTTGGTGGGGCGTGGTTTGGAGTCCACGTTAAACTGTAGGTCTAAGGTGGAGGGACAAGCTTGAATTTCGTTAGAATGAACAATTTGGTCGGCAGCAAAACCAAGGCAACCAAGATACTGTACTCTGTGCAATATAATAGTGCAGAGTAAATGGAATAAAATCCAAGGTAAAACACAATTTGCATTATGCTATAGTGCCTGCAGCATGTGAAGCAGGAATTGTCAGCAAGGGAGGATATTTTGACGACAAGTCCTTGAAGAAACTACACTTCTGAAGTAGGTCTTTATTGCATTTTCTGATAATTCCCATAAAATAATGTACACTGTACAGTATAGAACATATTTACTGTATATGAGTTACTTCCCCCCCCCCTCTTTAATTCGTTTGTGTAATTGCCCAATTCATGAAATGGGCAATATAACTGCCTATTTCATGAAATGGGCAACTTCCTACTCATTACATGAAACGGGTATTTATATTGCCCAGTTCGTGAAATGGGCGGAATTTTGCTTACCCATTTCATGAAATGGGCATCTGTCGGAAGGAAAATTAAAATTTCGACTGAATCATTTATTATAAAAGTAAAACCTTAAAGAGAGATAAGGCAAGTGATAATGATTAGTCTACATTCTTACAGGATTTGTGACTGTGACAGGCGCTGTTGCAACGAAGATTATTTTTCAAACATAAACATCGTTTAGTTAGACAATTACTTCTACAATGGCACCTCCTGAACCCTTGTCCTCCACAAACACTTTGTAGTTTAACGATTTCGCGAATGCTTAGTTTGTTTGAGGGAATATCGCTAGATTTAAGACCAGTATAATGAACAGATTCAAACTGATTCCTTGAAAGTTTACCGTTTATTACTTCGACTTTTGTTCCTACTGTGTAGCCACCGTCGTCTTTAGCCAGAATTATACCTATTATATCACGAGGATCACCTTTACTACGATCAAATTGAAATATTGTAACTATTACATTATAACCAACGTCAACCGCTGGCAACGTTTTTTACTTCGCGTCAACATTTTTTCTGCTTGTAGCACTACAGTATGTCCCCATGAGCTTTTTGCCGTGTGAGTACAGCAAGATATACACTGTACAGCAGCATCGTCTTGTGATACGTCCTTAGGTGATACTCGCAGCACGGCTGTTTCATGCGCAGGCGAGTGGTCTGGCTGTAGCGGTGGTAGTGCGGGTGTTTCAGCAACATTGTCTTGTAATAGCGGTGGTAGTACGGGTGTTTCAGCAACATTGTCTTGTAATACTTGCTGCACGGCTGGTTCATGCGCAGGCGAGTGGTCTGGCTCCAGCGGTGATGGTACAGGTGTTTCAGCAGCATTTTCTTGTGCTGGCAATGTTTAGGCGTTGCAAATGGGCAACTTACTGCCCATTACATGAAATGGGCATTTATACTGCCCACTTCGTGAAATGGGCGGAATTTTGCTTGCCCATTTTGTAGAATTGTATAATATTTTAAAGGTCATACACGTGATTGCCCATTTCACGAACTGGGCAATATAAATGCCCATTTCATGTAATGGTCAGTAAGTTGACCATTTCATGAAATGGGCAATTATATTGCCCAGTTCATGAATTGGGCAATTACACAAACGGGGCGTAACATATGTTATATAATGTTATAATGTTTCAGACCAACAAAGACCCTAGGATCCACTCATGGCTGGTCTACCTAACTGTGTTCGTAATCGTGTATTGTGTATGTCCTCCGTGGTGGCGGAGGGGACCTACAATTTACGTGGGTTCCGAACCACAAGAACATAAGAAATTTATGTAAAAACTGCCGGTAAATTGGCAACAACCAATTTTTACGAAGCTAAATAATTATCAATTTAAAACTAATTAATTATCGATTTAAAACTAAAGATAGACTCTCTGGATCCAGAGGATCAAGTCATAATAGACTACTGTCCACAAATATGTTACACTCTATATCTATTTATAACGGACATGCAAATATATCAGATCCAAAGAATCCAGTCAATTTCATTACGGTATCCATCAAGTCACGGTCCATATCGATTGCGGACCAAGTCAAAATTTACAACCATATACATTACAATATATACACTTAGGAGGAAAAGTGTAGGTGTGGCTGTAAAGACTGTACAGTAATGTAGAAATGTGTGTGCACCCATTTTAGGTCTCCCATTTAAAGGTGTTTGTGGGGCAAGTGAAGATCATGAGTTTTTCAATACCTCACAGTACTATGGGGAGCACCGCTCGGCAGAGGAATCTCTTTAAATAGGGTGTGTAAGGACAGAGAGTATCCCCTAACCCAAGACGCTGCCTCTCTATATCCCACAACACTTGTGTTGAGCTGTGGGATCTGTGGGATCTGTGGGATATATATATATATATATATATATATATATATATATATATATATATATATATATATCTAAAACCATTAGAAAATGGTTATTAGGAAGGTTCGAACCCATGTCGTGAGATTTTAAAAGCCACTGTTGTTGTTATTTTTTCTCCTAGAGAGTGCATTTACTGCACTGAAATGCTTTATAAACAACAGAGAATATGGTGGAACGCGGGTTCGAGTCACGCTGGTTCTCATGTACTTTCTCATTAAAACGTATTTTCCAAATGCACCATGGTTATTGTATACAAGCACATAGCACTTCTCAAGTTCGAGCCCCCTTACAATTATGAGCAAAAATCAAACAAAAATAAAGTTTTTAAGTTTTGTACATAACTGGAAGATGAATCCTGACTTAGGGCAATCCCAGATGAGCCGGGAGCGGGGCCGCCGAGAGGGCGGGGAAGCCGGGTTATATCCCCGGGGCCCAGAAAGAGGGGGTATAAAACCTAAAAATATTAATAAAGCAATTGATTAAATAACAGAGGAAATATAATTAATGAACATACATTTTATAGAGATTATCATACTGTATGTTTTGAATAGTGACTTGGACATATATCAGTTTGCTTGTTATGTACACAAAAAACATTCATAATAAAATACTGAGTAAACAGGGGGCCCCATATACCAATCCTTCCCCGGGGCCCGGGGCAGCTCTCGCCGGCCCTGGCCGGGAGTATCTGGCTATGTGAGATGGAGAAGTCAAGAATGTATGTCTTTCCACCATCAAGCCCGTTCTAGAGGTGGGGGCCAGCAGCCTGGCCTCCGCGTGAAAAGAGACAGACGTCGCGGAACCTCTGACAGGTTGACAGGTATCCCAACTGAAGAAACTCCACCTGGCAGCTCATGTTGAACTTAAATTTTAGGGTAGTACGTTTTATTCATGTTCTCATTGTTTTTACGAACTGACGTGGAGCAACCCCACACCGTAATAGACACACTACATGTTTCATAGTTTCACTGATGCAGTTAGAATGAAACTTTTCATGGTTAAGACGTCTCCAAAACTGACGCCTTTCATTTCCAAATAATTCAGCTTCAGTGTCATCACCCCAAAGAATTCATCCATTAATCAAACCAGTTTTGATGTTTATTTGCAAAGTTAAGAGGTTGACCTCAATAATATATCCCTTGCAAAACATTACATGATATTTAATGTGAGTGACACTGAATGCGAGTTACAGTGTTTGCCAGTCAGATGACATCTTATGCAAGTGGTGAGATTTGAAGGTGTGCGTGTTTGCAAGTGAGTGGAGTAACAATGTGACTGCTGACAAATGAAGGGGGAGTGGAGAAGGGGTCGACGGTGATAATGCCATAAAGTTCGAGCGAGTTTTGGGGATTATATATATACAGGTGGGCCAAAAAAAAATATTACCCAACTTTTTAAAAATATTGTGGATCACCCTCTATATTGATCTTACTGCTGAGGCCGTATGTTGTACCTATACTTTTACTCTTTCAAACGCTGGCTTTGAATCTAGATTCAACGCCCCAGGAGCAGAGGTACAGGCTCACACTGTAGGGAGGTATCAGAATATGGTGCTCAATTGAAAGGCGGTCAAAGTCAGCAACTGTACTTTTCAGATGACAGTCAGTTTCTCCATAAATAATTAATTTCCTAATTTTTACACAAAATAATTAATTTATTCCTTTTTCATTTCAGACCATCATTCTGCTATAGTTGGTGAACAAGTTATAACATAAGATGAAGCATTGAATTGAACTGCGTAAAGGAGAAACACTGGGGTGCAAACGAATGAAGAAAGTTTCCAAATAAACGATGGACGATAGCTGAACTTCAATATCTCATAAAGAAAATCGATATCACGAAAAGAAGCAGTGGAAGCAGTGGAAGACCAAAAACATTACGTACTGAGGAAAATTTGACACGGTTTCATCCAAGATATGCAGTCAAGAAGAACGGCCCAACACCTACAAGTCCGTTAGAGAATTTCAAAAACTACTGTTATTCCTCGCTCTAGTGTTCGTCGTATAGTAAAAGATGACCTGGTTCGTAAATATTTTAAAAGAGTCTCTGCATCAAATAAGCAAGCAAGAGTTGAAAAATGTCGTGCTCTGTTAGATCGATTCCCAGACAGAGAACTGTCGAAAATTGGTTCAGCGACGAGAAGACCTTTACCGTTCTTCAACAATAAACACATAAAATGACCGAATTATGGAAGACAGGACAAAAAATCTATCAGTCTACAGTAGATCGACTTTGCAGGGAATGTCCGCATTTTTTTCAAAAGTCATGGTTTCCATCTTTATTTCAAAGTTAAGGAAGTCAGAGATTGTTTTTTTGTTGATCAAAATGCCAAAATCACTGCTGCTTATTACCAAGAAAAAATCCTTGATGCGGTAGATCAATGGCGAGCAAGGTTACAAGCGTGCATTTGATAATGGAGGAGGGCACATTCCGCATAATCTTGGACTCAATTAGGTAACTGTATAGAAACAGAAAGTTTTCTACCCGTGTCTGTATAACAGAGAATTGGTTAATGGTTTACAGTTAGCAAAAATCCAACTTCACCACGAGATACTGTAGAGTGTAGAGTGTAGACCATGAAATTCTATACAGGACATATATATTGATTGTATAAATAACATTTGCTAAAGGTAAAATTATATTGTTCAAATCAGGGTAATAGGTTTTTTGGCCCACCCTATTATATATATATATATATATATGGGATGATGATGATGATGATGTTTCTTCGTTCATACAGGCCTAACCGGCTAGAATAATCTGCACCAAATTTAATATATACTGTACAGTACATTAAAGGTGAACCAGAAGGTTTTAGTGACACACCTGCCATCCAGTCTTGCTCTTGGTTATGTTTTCGGTTTTTTTTTGCGCAAGACGCAGCGGGCATTCTAGCATATAAATATATATATATATATATATATATATATATATATACAGTTGTCCCTTGACATTCGCGAACTTAACATTCGTGACTTTGACTATCCGCAGGTCCTCCATTATCGTGTTCATTGTCGTGTGTTTGGTGAGAAGATCATCGACGACATTGTGAGCATTGCAAAGCAAGTCGGTGGTGAGGGCTTTTGTCGACATGGAGGGGGATGAGTGGAGAGTTTAATCGATACGAATGCAGCAGAGCTCACCGATGAGGACTTGCGTGAATTGACGAAATCAGCCGACGAAGAGGAAGACGACGACGAAGCATTTTTGATGAAATGAAAGAAAAAAAAAGCAAACGGAAATCACAATGCATTTCACGCCTGTCCGACTTCGACCCCGGCTCCACCACCACTGTCACCACCTCTCCCTCCCCTTCCACCAGTCAGAGGAAGCAGCAATGCCCACCGAGCCGACAACGCCTTCTTCTCCTCCGTTATCGCCATATGACTCGGATGAAGATGTCGATGATCCACCCCTTCCTGATCTCAGTAGCTTCATCATGCCGTACAGTACCCTCTTCTTGTCAGTATTCATCAACTCATCGTACTGTACGGCAAAAACTCATCGTCGTCATCGTCCACCGTCATTGTCATCGTATAGGGGGGCGTCAAGTATTCGCGAAAATTTGACATTCGCGACCGCATTTGGAACGTACCCTCGCGAATGTCAAGGGACAACTGTATATCAGGGTGTACATAAAGTCAGGATCTATTTTTGTGAAGCACTTGGAATTATATGGAATTCAATCATAAACTGATAAAGTGGTAACATTTATTAAATAATTAAGAGTAGGATTCGACGTGACGCCCATCAGTATCCCTGCACAGCTCAAATCGTTCCGCAGCATTTCTAAACACATTCTGGAGCATTTGCGGGGTTATGTTATCTGCATGCAGTTCGTATACGTGTACGTAAGTTTTCAAGACTCGTAATCTTCGTCTGATAGACGTGCGATTTGATAAAGCCCCATACAAAGAAATCTAAAGGGGTTAAATCTGGTGATCTCGCTGGCCAAGGTCTGTTGCTTCCGCGTCCGATCCAGCGATTTGGAAAACGTCCATTTAGATAATCCTGAACAATTTTGGCATAGTGACAAGGAGCACCATCATGTTGATAGACGACGGTACTAAAATCCTATCCCCAATCAGCTGAGGTTCGAGGAATTGCTGCAACACGTCCAGATAAATAAGCCCCGTAACTGTAGCTTCACAAGAAAAAAGGACCATAAACCTTAGATTTTGTTAAACCATCCAGACATTAACTTTAGGTGAGTCTCTTTCCCAATTTTGGACGAATCATTCGGTCTTTCATCTGCCCAAATTCGACAGTTATGGCGATTTACTTTTCCACACGTATGGAAAGTGGCTTCATCACTAAAGAGAATTTTCCATTAAATTATCACTCCAGATTTGTTCTACGAGATCAGCACACACAGCACTTCGTCGAGGGAAATCTTCCTCATGTAAATCATGTAAACCTCCAAATGACAGCTTTTCTTCTGCAAATTAACTTTCAGAATTTTGTGCACAGATGACGTCGGGAGGCCGAGTCTGTGTGATGGCACGAACGGACGTACGTGGCTCCTCAGTGATAATTCCCGCGTACTGCATTCACGGTAAGATCTGACATACACGGTCGTCCTGATCTTGGCTTCATCATTTACAGATCCCGTTCGTTTAAATTTGTTCACCAATTTTCGTATTGTCTTGTCTATTGGCCCCGGCTTATGAAATCTCCTTCTAAACTTCGCTCTGATGTCATTGTATTTCTTTTCCCTCGATTCGCCAAATTACTATTGCCACACGCTCTTCTGTATTCATTCTAAGGGCTTCTGAAAAGAAAAATAGAAAAAAATAATTATTTCACAAAAATAGATCCTGACTTTATGTACACCCTGTATGATGCAAACCCACAAGAAATACGAACAAAATATTGCAAGTCCTTTCGTGTATTGCTGAATACTGTAAAGGCCTTGGAATATTTTTTTTTTCCTTGTGGATTTGCATCATTCATTCATTTCACGTTTTTAAGTGCGAAATTCAATATATATATATATATATATATACTGTGTGTGTGTGTGTGTGTGTGTGTGTGTGTGTGTATAATGTTATAATGTTTCACACCAACAAAAACCCTTGGATCCACTCATGGTTGGTCTACCTAACTGTGGTTGTAGTTGTGTATTGCGCATATCCTCCGTGGTGGCGGAGGTGACCTACAATTTTACGTGGGTTCCGAACCATAAAAACCTTAATTTTACTACCTTAAACTATACCCAATCTATTAACATATGCGTCTAATCGATTTTTAAACATGTTTATAGACGTGCTACTAATATAACCTCTAATTTGATACTCCCCTACAAAGTCACGTGTTTCAGTGCTAAGCCACGATTCATTTATCGCAATTAAATCATAGTCTTTACAAGCAATTAAAGAAAAAAATTCGTTCATTTTATTTCGTAGGCTACGAGCATTTAAGGATAGAACCTTCAAATTGTTTGTAACCACGATACCTTCGCGCGCGCAAGGGAATTTTAAGAAAATTACGCCGGGACCGTTCGAGTTACGGCAGCCTGAAAAGAAGAAACAGTATTATGAAATAGTCTTCCTAAACGCGCAGCTCCAACGTCATTAAGGTGAAGTCCATCTCTGAGGAACAAGTCCCTCCTGCCGTAGAAACTGCTCCAAAAATTCGCAAAATGCACTCCTTCCTGTTGACAAAGTGACTTTAGGTTATTATTAATATAGCTCGCCTTGCTGTAGAACTCGTTACGTTGGATAATTATTCAAGGAAGTATACCTGTTAAAACAATCTTATTAGTTTTTTCCTTTAGTCGCTCTAGTAAGTCCCTGTGCCTAGCCAGCAGCTCTTCCGATCTAGAATTTAGAACGTTATTAGTACCGACGTGAATAACATACGTTGTGTTCTCAGAGGTTCCGTCTGTTAAAAAATCAACACTATTAGTTATATCCTCCAATCCTCCACCCTTGCACCAGGGTAGCAGTGACGGCGCCTCCGACGGAAGTTCCTCCCGCAGAATATATATATATATATATATATATATATATCACTAAAATTTTCATACAAAACTACAGAGATTTTGTTCATCGCAATTATAAGGCGATCGGAATGCAAGTGTCACCGTTCTTTTGTCATCAAAAACGAAGACTCCGATTTGAATGCGAGAGGGAAGGTTTGCCAGTCCGCCTGCGATTCGAATGTAAGTGACCAGGTTTGCCAGTCTGACGTCTGTAAAATCGCAAAGTATGATACTCTCAAATCGTGTCAGCAGTGTTTGAGAGGATGTGGGTCGTGTTTGCGAGTATGCAGAATTGACGAGGGTTAGGAATAGGAGTCCTGCTGGTTTAGTTTGGGAGAATAGGTTATTGAAGTTGCAGTGTTTGCAAATTTTGAAATTTGCAAACTTACAAACCTTGTCGACAGTTTTTGAGAGTGATATATAATTCAGCGTGGTCAAGTTAAGCCTTTTTCCTCTTATTCAAATCACTTACATATGGTTTCCTGACAGCCCCTTTTTCTTGCAATTCGTGTTCTTCGTGAAATTTTCTTTCATAACAATGGACGTGCTCAGAACTTTATCGTCTTTCTGAATGAAAAATATGTGATAATGCTCTGCACCATGAAGTGCACAATTAACGCATGAATTAAGGGCCCTAGTACTCCTCTATAAACTGGGCAGTGGACAGGAGCTCAAAATATCTAAAGGAACAATTCAAAGAATCTTATACAGTGGATGCAGAAAAATAGCTAATTCGCAGACAATGTCAGCTTACGATACATGCTGAAAGACAGGGTCACCTTACTCAGTCTCCTTAGAAAATCGCTTTAAGACAGTTCCAAAGATACGTGCGGTCACAGTGGGACCATGGAATAGCTGTAAGTACATTCATTATGAAAAGAGAGGTTCATCCAAAACGTGGGCCTTTAGTGATTATTTGCCACTCCTGAATCTTAGGAGATTCTTTAACAGTCAATCATTACTCATAGGCTTTCACTCAGCTTTTCATCCTTCCATACAAAAAAAATTGGATGGTAAATAAATGAGTACCCTTGGTAGCCTAGTGGTTGTTAGGACACTGGGCTGCTGCTGATCGGGAGGTCGTGAGATCGAGTCCGGACGAGGAGTTTGTAATTTATGACCACCAACAATATTAGGGTCGAAAGAATTAATAATAATATTTAAGAAAAGTTAAGTGTTTTTTATCTTTAAAAAGGACGAATGTATCATCTATATATCTTTTGTAAACAAATATTGTTTTTACAATTGGTGTAAAGAAAAGAAACAAACTTCCCTTTTTAGACGTTTTAGTTTCTAAACAAAATTCTAAATTTTTAACCAGATTTTTAACCAGGTCCGGTGCTAGTGTCTCGGAGCAACTGATACAGTGAGAAAACGAACGGAAACGGAACCAGAAGTCAAGATTTTCTGGACAAGGTTTGTTGAATTTCTATACTTTCTGGACGGTTAATTTTAAACTTAATTTCCGTAAAACATTCATTTTCCGCGCCTACAAATCTGTTCGGATTGGTCGACTTTCCACCACGTAATGGGATTACTCGAGACCTACTTTTGTTAATAATAGCTATCCGATAAAACTTAAAAATGCGTCCGTTCCTTTCTTGATGGAATCTATCGGTTCGTCCCTCCTCTTCCCCTTTTATACGTCTGTTCCGTACGTTGGAACCTGTTGAACCTCGTTGAGAGAGAAATTAAACAGTGCATTGTCTAAACTTTTTCCTTTTGTCAAACTTAATGTTCACTTCACTAATCCTAAGAAAATTGGGACCTTTTTCCAATTCGAAGACCACACCCCCGAACTGGTGCGCTCCAAAGTCGTAAACCGTTATAATTGTCCTCGATGCAAACGAGAAACGTACGTCGCGTCAACAGAACGTATCCTTAAGGTGAGCATCGATTCGCATAGTGGCGTCGGCTACAAATCTGACTTTAATTTTAATGTAAAGGAAAACTTTGTCACGCGGTGCCCTAATAAATACCCAAATATATCCCAAATATACCCCAAACGAAAGATAAGAAATTCCTTACAATTTCTGAAAAACTTTTCATTGCAATAAATACTACTCCCTCCCTCCCCTTAACGCAGATTTCGCTGCCTCCCCTTTTGAACATTGCATAATAATCAACCAACTAACCGAAAACACAGTTTTCCTATTCACAATTCACATTCCTTCATTCACTTCGGAATTCCTCACATTCATGCTGTAAATCTCTGTTCTCTTTATTCAAATTATGCATTTTTATATAAACATGGTGCAAATTTCTTTAAATTTTATTTGTAATTTTTAATCTTTTGTAATGAGCCTTTCAATGTGTTTTTAAATTTTTAAGTTTTAGTATGTTCGGCAATATATATATGCTTCTCCAGAACGCCTCTGGCCTCCTTTTTCTTCTCAAAAATTTTCTTTGTCTTCATTTTCCTTCTGAAAATTAAGCTCTTTAGGACCGAACCTGTGAATAATTATTATATACTCGTGTGTGTATATATATATATATATATATATATTATGATGATGTCTGTTCGTTTATACACGCCTAAACGGTTAGGGTAATCCGCACCAAATTTAGTATACACATTAAGGAAGAACCAGGGAAGGTTTTGGTAACACACTCACATCTCCCAGTCCTCCCGCTAGGTTGTTTTTTTAGGGGATCTTGCTGTGCAAGGTGCTGCGGAAATTCTAGCATATACAACATATATGTATAATAATAATGAAAATAACCAGGAAGGAAGATTAAAACACGAAATAAGGCGCAAACACATTAATTTTTCTTCGTGGTTACTTTCATCGTAATTATTAGTCACGTGTTAGTTTCTTGAAATATATATATATATATATATATATATATATATATATATATATATATATATATATATATATCAGGTGGCCCCAAAATATGTCCCTATTTCTAAATAAATGTTTTACGCTATAAAAAGGAATCCAGATACAGAGACAAACGCAATAAGTATGTACAATATAAGAGTTTATTAATCTTAATTAAATAACATGTTCAGTGTAATCGCTATTTTTTTTTAACACAATATTCAACATTATACAAATATTGCACATAATTTTTTTTTAAATAACTCTGCTAGGATGTTGTTGATTACCTCGTAGACTTTGGTCTTTAGGTCTTCAAGTGTCTTAGGCTTGGTACAATAGATCCTGTCTTTTATGTAGCCTCACAAAAAAGGTTAGGAGGTGTGAGGTCGGGTGAGTATGGGAGCCATTCCACTGGATCATGAAGGAAGATTTTTAATTGCCCGGAAAAGTACTTCCTCTAAAACTTGCGAGTTTCACAAGTAGTGTGTGGAGGTGCTTCATCCTGCTGAATCCACCGTGAGTCTTGGATAGTAGTTATTTCTCTTACAGGATAAACTTGTGGTAAGTAGAAATCTTATGGCATTTCACGATATGAATTTTGCGTTTCCGTTACTCCTTTTCCAGTTTCATTCCCAAAGAAGTAAGGACCTACTACACCATACCACCCACCAGCGACCCAACTGTTGAGTTTAACAACACTACGTGGAAGCTCTATTGAAGCGCCAGCATGATATCTCCAGAAACGAAAGTTTTACTTATTAGTCTCCCAAGACAGATGTACATGACACTCGTCAGTGAAGTGGATGTGTTTAAACAATTCAGGATCTTCTTCTAGCTTTGTTAACATCCATGTTGCGAATTCCATTCGTTTTTGTTTTTGAACATGAGTCAGTAAAACTTGTGAATGAATTTTGTAGGGAAAAAGGTTTCATTCGCTACGAAGTATACGATGTAGAGATGTTCATAAAATACTCACTTCTCTTGACAAACGTCGAATTGACTCCTGCGGACTGCGCGCAATAATTTCATGAACCATAATTACGTGTTGCACAGTTCTTGTGGATCGTCGCTTACCACTATTATCATTATGTTGATTGGCTTGAAATTTTCCAACAATTCGTGATATTGTCCTTCTATCGGGTAGAGCTCTGCATCCATATTCTCTGAAAAAGTTCCCCTGCACTTGCATCACAGAATTTATCACATGAAACACTCAACGATCTTAATTTTTTTGTTTCAGCTGCAAACGCGACATCACTGTTTGAAGATTCAGCCATATTGTTCCGTGTAGAATTGGTCCTTAAGGAAGCGTAGTCAAGACTTAGTTTTACTTAAAGACTATAGTCCAGTAAGGCTTTCTATGACACAACTAGGTGTATTGGTAGTGGTATCGTCTTTTCCTAATTTCTACATTAGGAAAAGTTATTACTTAAGTATGAAATGGTGAAAGAACGGACTTAATTACTTGAACAATATTTATAGGTTTATAGTTATATAGGTACATATACCTATAGGTATATAGTATATAGTTATGCGTGAAATAAACCCCCCAATCTGTTACCTTTCAGAAGAAGAAACCCAGTAATAAAATATACATCCATTATAAAATAACGGGCAAATAAAAATAGGGACTTTTTGGGACACCTTATATATATATATATATATATATATATACCAGATATGGGGTAATAGTAATAGGTAATAGTAATAGTAATAGACTATTACAGGATTTTTCAAGTAATAGTAATATATCATAATTTTTTGGCTGTAACAGTAATAATAATAGCAATAGAAGGCAAAGTAATAGATAATAGTCTATTTTTTCTATTACAGTGGCAATGGACATAGTGTGTGAACAAAGAACTGAAAATGAACTAAATCTACTCTAAACTAAAATAAACATGTATGTGAACTAATATTGTGGCAAATTTTTCCTTCAATAAAGTAAAATTTATCAAGACCTACAGTCTGAAATTGTGACGATTTAGTTGAAACAAATATTTGTTATTTGGCTGCTGCTCAGCCTCATCCTGGATCCATAAGTGCAGAACCTTCTGCCTCTCAGCCTCATCCTGGATCCATGAGTGCAGAGCCCTCTTGCCTTTAAGCCACAACCTGGATCCATGAGTGCAGAGCCCTCTGCTTTCAGTCTTATCCTGGATCCCTGAATCCAGACACTGCTACATCGCCAGCTCAATACCATATCACACAGGGTACCCCCCAAGGGGTCTTGGTGAATCGGGATGCTGGGAATGCAGTCGGGGATCATGATGAGGAGGCATCTTGGACAATGGTGGTAAGGAGGGGCCGGAAGCGAGCGACCCCTCCGAGAACTGCAACCATTGCGGTAGCTAATGGTGGTGGTCCCTCAAGGGGGTCTGGTCCCACTCATGCACCGGCTAGAGGGAGTCAGCCTGTGGCAAAGGCTGGCAGAGAACGGCGGGGTATCATAGGGGCTGCCAAAACAGATCGTATGATGGCTGTACCAACGAAGACCGCAAACATTTTCGTCTCGAGATGTCGACCTGATCTTACGGGCTGAGGAGCTGCAGACATTTGTGGAAGATAAAGTGAACCTTCAGGTTACATGTAGTAAAATTGACTCCAGATGGACTACGTACAGTTCCTTTCAAGTTACAGCAGTCTGTGATGATCCAGGGGTATTTATGGATCCAGCAGTATGGTCGGAACGGGTATATGTACGGCGGTTCTATGAGAAGAAGGGAAGAAAAACACCTGCAGCCCCTCTCGCAAGTGCTGGAGAGGGTAATTATGGAGACATCATGCGTCGTACTGTGAAGGAAAATTCAGCTGGGTCTAATGCTGTAACTGCTGTGCCTGGTTTTAAGCGAAATTCAGTATGTAGAGATGGCTGACAGAACTCCTGCATCTTCCTAATTGCAACATTCAAGGTAATCTCTTATAACTGTAGAGGCCTAAGCTTAGGCAATAACAGCAAACACAGGTGGAACATAATTGATAAGCTGGTAGAGGATGCTGATATTCTCTGTCTGCAGGAAATATGGCTATGGAAACAGGACTTAAAGGACCTAAATAGCTGTCGACTAACTTTCATAGGATAGGGGAGACCACCAGAGATAAACAAGATGGTCTCCTTGCAGGCCACCCACCTAGTGGGGTAGCTATTCTATGAAGGTTGGGGTATGGGAAATATATTAGTGAATTAAAACTTGGTTTGAATTGGCTAACTGGAATAGAAATTTATGTAGACAATAACATTTTTTTAATTCTGCCTTTTCAGGCAGTTGATAATGAAGAAGATTACCTCATTAAATTGGGGCAGGTCAGCAGTATTATTGATGAGTTGGATACGACATGTATAGCTATTATTGGTGACGTTAATGCTAATGTGCTTAATGATAATTCTTTGTTTAGCAGCCACTTAAAAGCCTTCTGTGAAGATAATAGCCTGACCCTTTCATCCATGTGTAGTCTTCCTGATGATAGCTTTACTCATGTTAGTGATAGTTGGCACACCACCTCATGGTTGGATTATTGTATTTTTATGTTCATTATACACAGTGATTCACTGGCCTACTTAGTCACTACTCCAGACAACTATCTCTTAATCTTTTATGGACCTAATAAATGCAAAAAACTTCACTTTTCTACGTGAAGGTCAAAATATGATAATAAAAACCCACTCTAATAGACAGAGTTTATTTCCACAACAGTTTCGATGCCTACTGGCATCCTCTTCGGGTGGATACAGAAAAACGAATGAACCAAAAACAAGAGGGAAAACAATCCAGCGACCATTGAGAAATTCACACATAGGATAGATCCCATTCTCCCGACACCGGAAGAACATTTTATCAAAGGGTCCCGCTTATAAGTACCTTCGCACAAATTAACCCTCTAATGAGATTCTTGGTAAAAAAAATCCCTTACGGCGTCGGGTGAACGGGATCTAACCTAAGTGTGAATTTCTTAAAGGTCTCTGGATTGTTTCCTTACTCGCTTTTGGTTCATTCGTTTTTTCGGTAAAATGTAAATGGAATAATAAACGTAATAGCAATAAATGTAAATGTAATAATAAAAAGTAATAAATGTGGAAATAAATGTGGAAATAAATGTAAATGCAATAATAATAAATGTAATAATAAAGGTAATAAAATAAATTTAATAATAAATGTAAAGGTAATAATAATAAATGTTATAAACGTAAATGTAATAATAAATGCAATAATAAATGCAGTAATTATGTCAAAATAATAGAATCTGTATGTATAGAACAAGAAGATAGTTTTAATTTGTGCGAATGTACTTATAAGCGGGACCCTTTAATAAAATGCCCTTCTGGTGTCGGGGGAACGGGATCTAACCTAGGTGCGAATTTCTTAATGGTCTCTGGATTGTTTCCTTCTCGCCTTTTTCATTCGTTTTTCGGTTCATAATTTCTGTAATAATAAACAACGATGTAATAATCAATGTAATAAATTATAATTTCTGTAGTAAAATAATAATGTAATAATAAATGTAATAAATGTAATAATAAATGTAATAAATGTAATAATAAATGTAATAATTATGTCAGAAATAATAGAATGTGTATGTATAGAACAAGAAGATAATTTTAATTTGTGCGAAGGTACTTATAAGCGGGACCCTTTGATAAAATGTCCTTCCGGTATCGGAAGAACGGGATCTATTCTATGTGCGAATTTTTCAATGGTCCCTGGATTGTTTTCCCTCTTGTTTTTGGTCCATTCGTTTTTCTGTATCCACCCGAAGAGGATGCCAGTAGGCATCGAAACTGTTGTGGAAATAAACTCTGTCTATTAGAGTGGGTTTTTATTATCATATTCTATGGACCTCTTGTATAATGTTTGTACCTGTTGAGTCTGAAATAAAGTGTTTGTTTGTTTGTTAACACACTGCTTCTAATTGCATTTAAATAGCCTTAAAGGTCCTTTTCGAATGAGTGAAGTACCCCACATACAAAAGTAATAGTAATAGTAATAGATGACCAAGTAATAGTAATAGATGAAAATTAAAGTAATAGTAATAGAAACCCAGTAATTGACATATATATATATATATATATATATATATATATATATATATATATATAAAACATGAAGGACAACAAAAGAAAACACGAAATAGTGTCTTTCTTTTTCCTTCGTGGTTATTTTCATCATAAATATTATTCACGTGTTACTTTCGTGAAATAATTTTCATATATATATATATATATATATATATATATATATATAGTAAAGAACGACGCTTGTATAGGAGAATATTCCGCGCAAGATGAGAGAGAGAGAATGAAACAAATGAAAAAATGAGGTAACCACCCGGGAATCGAACCCGGGATCTTCCGATTGCCGGTCAGATGGTGGTTACCTCATTTTTTCATTTGTTTCGTTCTCTCTCTCTCATCTTGCGCAGAATATTCTCCTATACAAGCGTCGTTCTTTACATTAATTATACTGCGTGTTTGCAGTTTGAATGTATATATATATATATATATATATATATATAGTAGAATTTGATCTTTGTTGCAGCTTTTCGTGAATCACATTCTGGGTCAAAAGAAGCCTATTGGTTAATGCGAGCTACGAATCAATGCTCCTCAGTTAAATCCCGCAAAAAAAGGACACCACACACACACACACACACACACACACACATATATATATATTATATATATATTCAAATTGCATCCCAAATTCATAGTAAATGGTTATTTTCATATTTATGACCTAAATCTTAATTGAGTAGACGACTCGGATAGATTTTCGTTTACTGTAGCAGTCCAAACTTCTGAAATGATAAAAGATCAAATCAAGACTTAGATTATTATGCCAATACTCCGATAGTTAAATTTGAAATTGTCGAAATAAGAAGTAGAGTGAAGAGGCACATTTCGAGTGAATTTATTTTTGTTTAATAAAGTACAATTTTTTATCAATGTATGATGATTCCGTAGGTGCAAAAGACGATGGGGGGAACTTTTTTCAATTGATGTCACATTATTATTGTTGATGAAATTTTTTAAAGAATTAATTTAAGCTGTTTCTGAACAACTTAATTCGTTTCTATGGACCAGTGAATTTTTAAATAACGGGTGTTCCACTTAAAACCGGCCCGCTGGAGTACTCCAGCGGGCCGGTTTTAAATGGAACACCCGGTATTAGTCAATTATAGAATTGAAGATTCGTCACAATTTGTATTTTAATTTTTCTCCTTCATGTTTTAGTCTTTTGTTTTTCATTAGTCAGTTACTGAAATCAGTTCCAAAAGCGTCTGTTTTAATGAATGTTGTATTATACAAGTTGTATCATAACTCTGTCATTATTCTTTATATAATTTCACAGACCTCTCGTTGAGAAGTTTTTGGGTTTTCATAGATATTTCATCAATTTTAAGTTCCTTCCTCTGCAGATGTATTTCCAGTGATTTCATTGGTCTCTGAGAAACAATGGGAGATCAATTCGTCAGACGAGTCCTACATGAAATGACGAGAGTTGATTGTCAAAAAATAAATGTTTCTTCCCCGAATGGTTGGTTCAACGCTCAGGTATACTGTGCGTTTGAATGCCAAGTACCAAATTCATCAATGTGATGACTGATGACATATTCTATACAGTAGATAAACAATGCTGGAACACCAGAAGGTACTTTAAGTTTTGTTTGTTCTTTGTCTTAAACGCTCGTTTCGGAATGTACAGTATGTAGGACAGGCATGAAGATCCCGTTGTCGAAAGCTATAGACTTCTTTAGTTTCGTACGTGTTTCCGTCAACATTTTTAAGTCTGAAACCTCATTATTTTTTTAGAAAGACGTTGTGGGTGTAAAAGTTTGCGGCTACTTGACGATGATCTTACAAACGTACGTGATCTTTGGGAAACAAATGTTCTTTCAAAAGAAAAGAAGTTGGGCTTTGAGTAAGAGTCAGTAAAGCTTCTGCGTAAACGTAGGTTATTGTTAATTTAACTTCTCGTAACTGAGAATATTCACTTAACGCAGGTTATTGTTCTGTTAACTTTTAAAATTAGGTTCAGTTTGCTCCGTCATTAAACTTTCCTCGTGACAAGCACAGTGAAAATTAATCTTTGCTCTTCTTAATCGTGTATCTCTGTAAATCTTGATTATTCGAAAAACAAATTAAATATTTTGGTACTTTTCCGTTATACCCTGCAATTTTTTTTTTCCCGGTTAGGTCAACTGTACGCCCTTGACAATTGGTTAGGTTAAGTCGTGATATTTTCGTTAAAACTAAGGAATATTTTAACGAAATACTAACGAATATTTGGATCACCTGAAGATCAGGGCCCCCAGCCTTCTTTAGTTAGCCTTATAAGGCTAACTTACGAAAATATGGATCTTTTCGGTTTTAGGTCCGGCATTGGATTTTTTTCATATTTTTGGTATAGACAGATTTTTACGCTGATTCCATTTCCGCAATCCGTTTCTTGGGGAAATAAACACGAAAAAAGTTATGTGCAAGTTTATTACGTTTACAGGTTTCCAGAACAGAACGGAACACAAACCAAAGTTTGCTACTTGCCAAACTGCACAATATCGTTCAGCATTTGGCGCACTAGATCTTTGCCTGCGTGTCGGCGACGCCAGAGAAACTCGCAGAGATACGAATCGATCATGGAACGGTGCGTACCACACCGGCGCTTGTTACCACGTTTGAGTTGGTTCCACGTCGACTCTATCCGTTGCGTGTGCGCTCCAGTTGAAGCGTCCACGAAGTTTTCGCTGTGGTTCACTGTTTTGAGACTGAAGCTGTACCCTTCGAGCTGTTCAATATACAAGCAGTAGTAGTTTAAGTTAGGGTAGGTTAGGTTAGGTTTGGGTAGGGTAGGTTAGGTTAGGTTAAGTATAGGTGGATATTTGAATACAAGTTTTGGGCCATAACTTGTTTCGTGTTTATTTCTCCAAGAAACGGATTGCAGAAATGGAATCAGCGTAAAAATCTACGTATATACCAAAAACATGGAAAAAATCCAATGCCGGACGTAAAACCGAAAAGACCCGGAAATATTACGACCTAACCTGACCAATCGTCAAGGGCGTACAGTTGACCTAACGATTGGTTAGGTTAAGTCGTGATATTTTCGTTAGTTAGCCTTATAAGGCTAACTAAAGAAGGCTGGGGCCCTCATCTTCAGGTGATCCGAATATTTTAACGAAAATATCACGACTTAACCTAACCAATTGTCAAGGGCGTACAGTTGACCTAACCGGAAAAGAAGAAATTGAAGGGGGGTTGGGGGTATAACGGAAAAGTACCAATATTTTATGTATGAAATCCTAATTCCATTTTTAGGTCGAATTAGATGATTTCAGTTACTTTAATGAACATTGTTCATTGCTTTGAGTATCAGTAGATGAAACTTACAGAAAAATAGATTGAAGGATTTTAGAAATTAAATTTTCTAAGATGTCATCGCGCATTTTAGAATCTAAAATATTAAAGATGTTAAGTATTTTTAAGTCGGAGAAGGTTTAAGTTAATTGTTGTTACTTCCTCACGCATCTATTAAGTTCTTTTTTCAAACACAAAACACTACATAACTTTTTGGCGGTTTCACATAATTTTAAGTAGACGAACCTTCTTGCATCATTACTTTATTAGCCACTGTCTTCATCATTATTTAAGAGCAATTTCACTTAAAGTTTGTTTTGAGAGCGTTCTTGCGTACGAGGACGTCAATTTTATGGAAAATTTTCGAGAGACGAAAACCTTATAAAAAATGAATTAGATTTCAAGTAAGGACGAAATTCTTGTAAAAATAAATGTATTACATTTTAATTTTTTTAAGTGAAGTTTCTGGTTATACATTCTAATAATCATGTACCATGATGACTCTCCTTTTTGTTCCTTTTAAAACAGTGTTCCTCACTGTCATTGTTCTATTGTTCTTTCAAATCTGCAGTGCATCCTAAAGCGTTGGGTTCATACATACTTCTCCCCAAAGACAATGGTAAAAGTTTGTGTGTTGTATAACTTTAAAAAATCTGAATTAGAAATATTTTCAGTATATGAGAATTTTGTCGTAATAAAAAATAAATTAAAGCAAAATTTTTATTTATTTTTAATTAAAAACAAGCAGAGCTTTCGGCTCCCTGCCCTACGGGCGGGGCTTGTGCTTCGCAAACTCGCCTACGGAAGGAATTGTAAGTTTTTCTTAAATGTTTAGGGATAAATTAAAGCAAAATTTTGATTTTTTTTTTTATATATAAAAAAATAATCAACAATGAAAGTTAATTTTCATATTTTCTCTCTCTCCCCGTCAGGTTGGTTTCGCCATTACGCCTAGAATTTTTCTCTGAACACTGAGGCTAAGGTTAAGAATAGCGAAAAAATTTTTTGGTTTTATTTTAAAAAATAAATTGCTTATTGGACTTTTAATAGAGTATACAACCACATGTAACTAGTTTTTTACAGGTTAGGTTAGAAATTTTGCTCTCCCAGGCTCAACAAGGGACTAGTTCGTGTAGCGTATACTTATATATATTTGATTTGGGCGATTAATTATAGTAGCCGAAATCCAAATAAGGCTCCAAATAAATCACCCAACAAAACATACAAACACAAGTGTTTTTTGTAAGTGGTTAGGTTCGCTGGGACTTTCCCGAAATTTGGACTGTTTCCTATTTTTTTTTAAAATAAGATATTTTATGTAGATTTTTACCCTGATTTAAAAAATGTAAGTCGTTTTTTTTTTGGAGAAATTATTATTTTAAAAGTTACACGGTGTTCTAGTTTACGTATAGTTACTATTTTAAAAGTTAAATGGTGTACTAGTTTACCTATAGTTACTGTAGAAAAATCTTTTGCATGTATATATTGATTTGTCATATTGTTAATACTATTTTTGATAAATTTCAGCTTTTCTATAGATTTTAGATAAATATAAAAAAAATCTTATGTAATGGAAGAACAAAATTTACAATCTTTATTTTTGAAAACTGAAGAAGAAGCACTGAAATGCTTGCAAAACGAAGGAATTATTGAGAGGTAAGTAACCTAACCTAACATAACAACATAACTTAACCTACGAACCTAACACAATTTCCTAACTTAATGTAACCTAGCTTAGCGTAACCACACTAAAGAATACAATAACTCTTGTATTAGTTTTCAGTTGTATTGTTATAGTTTTTGACCTAATACAAAATTACAATAACAAACATAACTTTTGAACCGCTCATTTCTCCAAAAAAAATACTTACATTTTTTAAATCAGCGTAAAAATCTACATTAAATATCTTATTTTCAAAAAAATCGGAAACAATCCAAATTTCGGAAAAGCTCCGGTTAGATTTATTTGGAAGCTAATATGGATTTCGGTTAATATAATTAATCGCCCACATACCTAAATATCTAAGTAAGCGTTATCAAGTTGCTACTTGGAACGCATATCGGTACTTTTACGTCATACCCAAGCAAATGATAAGTTTTTACTATATGAATAATATATGAATACACCTTTCTGCCTTCCTTCCTTAATGGTGGTAATTAGAAAAGCATGGTGGCAAAAAGTGGTACGTCAACTTAAAAGGGTTGGGAACCCCTGCCTTAGACTAGCTATTAACGTGATGAATAAATAAGTAACGTTTCGAGTTTAACATGTTAATATAGTATAAATATCAATTACAGCTTTTGTTTTGAGTTTTGTCCCACACTTTATTCCATAAAGAAAAAAAAACGATGTTCAAAAGCCATATTATAATATATTACATAAACAGTTCACAGTACCCTGAAATTTGAAATTATCAAATTATCATTAAACATTTGTAGGTTACAACTCGTGTTGCATATCTACCAGTGGTCGAGATATATAATAAATAAAATATATTATTTATATTTTTGCTATAAACAGAAAATACATACAGTCTACATAAAAAAGCTCACTGTTCGGTAAAAAAAAATGTTATAAATTAAAATTATAAATGTGAAAATTATAAATGTGAAAATTATAAAAAGTAAATTATTTACAAACAAATTTTAAAAATACACCTTTATGAATATTATTATTATTATTATTAACTAAATATTTTTAACTTTGATAAAAAGAAAAATTAAAAACTGACCAAAAATTATATGATATTTTAAATCTGAGTCATTTTATACAAACTTTACAATTTTCACATTGAAAAAGAAAAAAAAAATAAAGATGTAACTCAAAAATGGGATAGAAATTACGAAATAAAATTTTTAAAAAGGACTTGACTCATATTGTAGGATTAATAAAATAATTCTGGCAAATTCTATAAACTTGCAAAAGGGAAAAAAAAATTCTCATAATTAAGTCGTAGAAAAGGGATTTTTTTTTTTTTTTTTAAAGTAGATAATGGTAGATTTTTATAAGCGAATGTTTCGAGAATTATATATATATATATATACACAGGGTGTCCCCAGAATTAACTATCTATTTCAATGAAATCGGACAAATTTAATAAAAACTGACATAATTTTGTGTTTATTACTAAATTATGATACAAAAACAAAGATTTATAAATCATAAGTCAAAACTTTCAGAAGTTTCAACATGTGCACCGTCTGTATCTCTGCAAATTTCAAATCTATCCTCAGCGCTGCGAAACACATTGAAGCATTTCAGGTGTTATCTCCCGCACTGCCAATTGGATGCGTTCTTTAAGTTCAGCTAAACTATTGATCTTTTGGCGATAAACCTTTGTTTTTATGAAACCCCATGCAAAGAAATCCAGGGGTGTCAAATCCGGAGAACGCGGAGGCCAAGGTCGAGGTCCTCCACGTCCAATCCACCGATTCGGAAGGCGTCTGTTGAGGTATTCTCGAACAATTAGAGCATAATGACATGGTGCTCCATCTTGTTGAAACACAACATTATCAAGAATGCCATCATCAAGAAGCTGTGGTTCGAGAAACTGCTGAAGCATATCAAGGTAGACGGTACCTGTTACAGTTGCTTCCGCAAAGAAGAATGGGCCATAAATTTTGGATTTGGTCATTCCAAGCCACACGTTAACTTTTGGAGAGTCTCTTTGCCATTCTATGACGTCAGACGGTCTTTCATTGGACCAGATAATGAAAAAATTATGAAAATAAAATTATGAAAAAAATTTAGAAATTTATACATTTTTAACATATTAAACATGATAAACATAAATAAAAGTGTGTTTAAAAAATTTGTCCGATTTCATTGGAATAGATAGTTAATTCTGGGACACCCTGTATATATATGTAAAGAACGACGCTTGTGTAGAAGAGCGTTTCGCACAAGATGAGGAGGGAGAACGAACAAATGAAAAATGAGGTACCACCCGGGAATCGAACCCGGGATCATCCGATTGCCGGTCAGATACCTCATTTTTCATTTGTTCGTTCTCCCTCCTCTTGTGCGGAACGCTCTTCTACACAAGCGTCGTTCTTTACATTAATTATACTGTGTTGTTTGCAGTTAAAAAAAAAAATATATATATATATATATATATATATATATACACGAGTATATGATAATAATTAGAACCTATTTTTTGGTATTTCATGTTTAATGCCTGAAAGTATTGAGTTTTTCTCTTCATATTTATATAATTCTCATTTCATCATTAACCCTTTGTCGCGCAGTGTGACTTCACTGATTTTGTTCTGGCTAACGCCAGACGATTTTATTCAGTTTCGGAAAGACCTCTGTGTAGTAAAGGGTTATGGAACGTTTGCTTAATCCTTTATACTGCACGGAGGTCTTTCCGAGACTGAATAAATTCATCTGGCGTTAGCCAGAACAAAATCAGTAAAGTCACACTGCCCGACAAAAGGTTAAAAGACCGATATTATTATTCATTCTGTCGAAATTTAGTATATTTAACCTTGAATTTATGATTAAAAGAGTGCTACGCTGGTCTTATTATCTTTAATTGAGACTATCCATGTTTTGGAAACCGATCTGAGGTTGGAATTCTGTTTAATCTGTAAGTTGGGGACAGTGTGGTAATTTTATTAACACCTATGTTGGTCACATCCACTGGAAACTGCGGGTTTTACTTGAACATTTTCGAATTTAGTACTGCAGTTTTTTACTTTATCGCTCCACCATCAGAATAATTAAATCAGATGACCAAATTTCGAATTATTCTTTATCTGTGCACGGCCATTTTCACTCGTGGCTTCTCGTGTGGCGTCATTCATTGATCTTCGTTTGATTACGTTTTGTGTTCTTACCGTTATCGTCTAGATCAGGGATGGCCAAATGGCGACCCGTGGGCCCCTTGTCTCGAAATTTGTGTGGGAAAATTTCCGATAAATAAATAAATCACACTTATATAGCTCATCATATAATATTAAAATAAAAACCTTAAAATAAAAGTAAATATCATTATCAGTCATATTCTATCATAAGTGACGACCTTTTGTTATTATTATTGAAGTGTTTTAGCATTATTGGAATGGTTAAATTGTAATATGATAACTATGCTTCATTTCTGACGGGTATACTATACAGTACATTTTGTGAATCACTGTTACTTTCAATGGAACTTTTCATCCCTATTTCACTATAGAGGTCCGAACCTCTTGAGCACTGGAGGTGAAAGAAAGTGGCTCCGAAGCACACAGAGGTTGGTCATCTTTCCTTTAAATTGCAAGTTGTTTTTACCATCTCTAATTTCAGAGCAGAAAGTGTCGAGTGAATTGGTGAAGCCAGAATCAGCCAAAGTTCCTGAATGTTTCTAAAAAATTAAAAATGAACTCCAATTCAAATTCTTTATTTTAAGTATTACATTATATATTTATGGATATTTAGTATAGATTTATAGAGATTTTAACACCGGGAGTACCTTAAAATTATCACAAATAAACCTTAATAGAGTAACTAAAGGTAATGTGGGTATAACTGCGGGTGTCCATTTACAACTTTTATACCAATGAAGGACTGGAATATTGGTCTTAGGAAATAAAATTCTAGCAGTCTATATCGCTCAAAACTCAGCTCAAAAGAGAGTTAATTAATTGGATGGATAATTTACAGCCCTACCGGAGGTTGGTAATTCCACTTTGGTGACGGGTGGCCTCCGCAAAGACACTAGATGTGAAAAAGTACGGGATTAGTGCATATGAATTCACAGAGCCAAGCAAGTTTGTCATTTGCCACGAATGTGAGTTGTACTAAGATAAAAGGCATTCCAATAGCTCATTCACTGAGCCCACTAGGACTATATCATCTATTTACTGTGACTGAATAAAGGACGCTTTTGTTACGCCTTCTATGATAAATGGTAAACAACTAAACCCCATTGGGGCTTTTTTAATTGAAATAATTTATTATTCCATTTCATACCAATATAATATAGTGCTCTAACACGTAAATCTATATGGCAAAACCCATTCTGAAGTTAGTTTTTATGATATAGTCGTCTGGGACGTGAACTTCAAATGTTTGTGCCATATTCAGCAGTTTAAATTTAGGTACACTGATATTATCCGTAAGTGTAGACATATCATAAATCACGAGATTCATTTTAGCGATTTTCGGCATTGTAAAAATTCTATTAATATCACATTTAACTTTATCACATGATCGTTGCACATTTTTACTTACTAAGTGTCTGATAATAAGAAGAATTTCTTGTTTGCGACATTGGAAATTTGATCAAGATTTTGGAATTAAACACTTCAAGCTCCACTTTTTATCACCGAGAATTTGAAGTACAAAATTTTAGGAACTGCCAAATATGAGGCAATGAGATATGAATTTCAATTTTATGCGATATGCGAAGAGTGAACTAGATTGTAGATCATTCTGGAAGTTTATTAACTCCAGTATAACAGAACAAAAAAAGGTAACATGGTTAATGAGGTAAATGAGGTAAATATACGAGCGAAGTTCGAAACCATTGCAAATTATTGGCGGAGGGAAGGTAGAAGACCAAAGCATTAACACTTTAAATCTATAATTTAGCCTAATCTAACCGAGCTTAACCGCATAACCTGGCCTAACCTAACCTAACTTCAACTCCCCTACAGGAACTTGGGAATGATTTACCTGGCCATAATCTGGGTATACCAATATGAATTTTGTCTTGAAAACAAAAAAGTAGACATAAAAAAAAAACCCCTCTTGATTTCTTTCATTTATCTCTGGCTAAGATATATTGTCAACAAGGGCGGAAATATATTGATTTTCATGCAATAAAACCTTCGAAGGAAAAGGCAAAAACACTATCGACTGAGCGTTTTCGTATGTACGAAGCTTTCGTATTTAACAGCATACTATCAAGATCTGAAGTAAAGCAAAAAAAAAATATATATATACAGGGTGATTCAAAAGTCAGGTTACATAGGGCTTTTTTGTTTCTTTGCAGGTAAATGAGTTATGAGATGTTATCGAAGGAGGAGCGCATTGATGTGATATTCCTAGCTGGCTCGTTGAGCTACAGAGACGTCGCAGCGGACGTATCGAACATGTGATGTGACTATTCCCCTGTATCATTACATAATACAGTATTTCCCTATGTAACCTGACTTTTGAATCACCCTGTATATATATATATATATATATATATATATATACGAAACAACATAAGGTTCATAAGGTATATATATATATATATATATATAATGTTGTTAAAATGAAAGCAAATATACAAAGAAACATTTAAATATGTAATGAAAGAATAAATGCGTAAAAAATAGATAAAAATATAGGTATAATAATGTTTTAGCAAAATTGAACTAGAAAGGTAATGAGCTAAATTAGGAGCGAAACTATAAAAATATTAGTAAAATACTGAGTTATAACAGCATTAAATAATAATAACAATAATAATAATAATAATAATCAATTGTTGATAATAATAATAATAAAATAATATTAATAATTAACAAAAATATGTTGTTGATTTCAATTTAATCATTTACGAATTAACCTTAATTAATCTTGGTTTTGCTTCCGCCCAAATTGTTCATTCTGACGAAGGTCAGGCTTGTTGCTCCACCTTAAACCAACAGTTTAACGTGTAATCCTAACCACGACCCACCACGGGATGTCAGAAATTACAAAGTCCTCGTCTCACTCGTACTGCTAGCCTACTCGATCCCACGACCTCCCGATCCAGCGTCTTAACCACTAGGCTACCCAGGGTACCCATTTATCTACCAAACAATTTTTTTTTTATTTTAAGGATGAACAGTTGGGTTTGCTGCGCGCCGACTGCCATCACCGGAAATCGAACCACTTACACCACCAAGGAGCAAATTACATCTGGTTTTAAGATTAAACCACATTAGTATAGCTCAAGCAGTGGACAAACATCTAATGCTTTATTTACTCATTTATCTGAACAAGGCCATAGAATAGACTGGAAAGACACAAAGCAACTTCTCTTCAATGAATTATCAAAAAAAGAAATAATATTGAATCATAAATTTTTAAAAGATCGTTTAATCATAACCTAAATTTAAGTTTAGATCTTTACAGTAAAGATAAATTTATGTTAAACGTAATTGTTAAAACCTTCCGTAAAAGAAGGAATTCCGGATATGCGAAGGCGGGAAAACGAGGGTTTGGGGATCCGAACTGAACCTTCTAATATCTGGAATTAGTCCAAATTTATGGAGGAAGCGTCCGAATCGCGCCACATGGCTAGCCATCGTGCATCATTTGGTTTTTCTCGTTCTAGTGCAGTGATAACGAACCTCCACTCTTTCCTCTGATTCTGCTCAGCCTCGTGACACCAAGACCTCAAGAAGTGGTTTTTGTGCCAGAGAGTGACTAAGTACTATGTACACTTTACTGTTAGTTATGTATGAAGTGTGTAAATAGTGAAAGGAGTTAATTAAGTTACTAAATTAAGCCGTTAAAAACTTCTTCTTTCCAAGAAGTTTCGGTAAATATTAAGTTTCGCGGAGACCAATGTTTTTGACAAAGTCGAAATCTGTTACAAAGATCCTCATTGGTCGAAATTGGTCATGTGGGAAATAACTAACTAATCTAAAACGAGCAAACGGAAAAACTATATATATATATATATATATATATATATATATATATATATATATATATATATATATATATATATATATATATATATATATATAATATATACACACACACACACGAGTGTGTATATGTATAAAACCTAAATATTTTCAGTAAAAAATAAATAAGGAGAAGAAAACCTTAAAAGCGGGGAAAAAAGCGGCCTGAGAGTTATGAAATATGCCGTCAATGTTTCTTCATCAGAAGTGCCATGTGCCACATGTGTACATAAATAAATGGCTTCATCTTTAATGAATAAAAAGATCCTCTTTTGGTTTCAAACTCCCGAACTTTCTATATTATTCTTTAAATAGATTTTAATATCAAATTACGAATCCCATGATGTTTATACAATTTGTAGACTTTGGAGGAAGTAGTTATATATCGAAAGTATCTTTAAACTATATATATATATATATATATATATACCTTTCAAATGTTCCGTGCGATGATTCCTCACTTCACGAAGGTCAAGTTTGTCGCCCCTCTTTCATATATATATATATATATATATATATATATATATATATATATATATATATATATATATATATATACAGTAGTGCTCATCATAAGAATTCGTACAGAGAAATATTTAAGTTATATTCGTCCTTATCTTTTTTACCATGCTTAGGATAGTTATGAAAAGTTTACAGTTAGCGAACATTTGAGAGGCTGAGCATCTTGGAGGTAACTTATGTAGCAGTCTATAGGATCTGTTGTGAAGCAAATTCAGGGCTCTGCAAGAACCTTTTTTTATAATGAACCCAGAGTTGCTGCCCATAAATATTAGTGCAAAAAGTACGAAAAAGAGTGTCTTTAGCTTAGCGTGTACAGAATTTGAAGTTCCTTATACTCATGTTTGCCGTAGCACAGTAACTTCGATATTGTTTCCTTATGCCTGAATCGTCACTCAAGGAGCTAATGATAGCTTGACCCAGGTACTTAAATTCTTGTACCTGCTCTATTGGTTCGTCTCTCAATTTGAAAATATCAGCTCTTTGGTTTGAACTTTTGGGACAGAATTGCATAACCTTAGTTTTAGTAACATTAAAATTAATGTCATGGTTCTTAGTTATGATTCACAAACTTTTGTAAGATGATTTAGACCTTTCACCGAAGGGGTTATTAACACCATATCATGGGCATAGACCAAGTTATTTATCCTCATATCATCTATACAGTATCCCACTCTTGCCTCATTAAGAGAAGCAATTAATCCATCAATATATATATATTAAAAGTGGTAATAGGGAAACTGTTTCAAGCTATCGTCCAGGATCTGTCTTTCCGACCATAAGAAAAAATCTTTGAAAAAAATCATATTTTTTTATGATAATTATTTAATTTAAGTGATTCAAAAGTTATGGCTTAGACACGAAAAAGCTCCATTTGACCTCTATTCGTGGCCTTGACCCTCGATGGAAGGACCTGATTCTTACTCGTGACACATCGTCTTGTGATGTTCCATACGTGTTTGACGTTTCATTAATTTATGTTCAGTGGTTAAAAAGTTATAACCTGGACACGATCGAAAGGATGAACAAGCGCAATCCAGTAGGGACTCTCCAGATTTATTTGGTCGGAAACATAAAAAGGGGAGCCTATACGTTCAATTAGGAACGGTTTATTACTTGGAATGTTCAAGTTATAAAAATCCCAGTTACGCACTTCGATCAGAATGATTTACGGTGATGATAATAACGTTGTGATATTGTTCAACCTCATTCGTAACAAAGGTCATGTGACGAAGGAGTCCTAGAGTTTTACATAGAATTCGAACCAGGTTTCGCAACATCTGAACACAGACGACGGTCACCCATCCAAATACTAACCAAACCTTACGTCACTCAACTTTGCGGTGTTTACATATTTTCCCGTTTACAGCCGTAGGATAAAGTTATATTTAATCAAATAGGAATAAATAGGAACATTTTACACGTGAGAATATTGTATCGAATACGATTGCAAATACTCGGACACAGTATTCGGGACCGAATACCGACTAGGCCTAGGGCAGGCGTGGGCAACCCTTGGCACGCGTGCCAAACGTGGCACGCCAACGACTTTTTTCTGGCACGCGATTCCCCGGGCTCACCTTACAAAAAATTAAAATAAATAAATATCCAAATTCTTCGCTGAGTTTTATATTTTAACTTAATGTTTTCTGCTAAAAAATGGTAAAGATTAACTTTTGCATCAAAGATTTGACGATTTTGGCACGCTCACTTAAAAAGGTTGCCCACCCCTGGCCTAGGGTCTCCTGGTCTCTCGGTCTATTTAAAAACTGAGAAATAAGAACATGAGAAATATCAGAGAAAAACAAGGCAATTCACAATATACAATTTATTGTTCTCTTTCTGTATGCATAAGATGTGTGAAGAGAGACCAACGCACGGAGCTGCTGCAAAGTTACGAGCTATATATATATATATATATATATATAAATGGGACAGTTAATGTTTTCCATTAAATAAACAGCATATAAATAAAACTGTCATATGCAAGCAAATTTTATGCTTTATTGGCAAAAAGGGGTTGTTTAATAACCTTATGAGACGATGCAGGGAATTGAGGTTACTTACAGTAATTTTAAAGACAGGGACAAAGAGAGAAAGCCATAGAGATTATCTGCTTTAAGTTCCAGACATATATATAACCTTTGGTTGGCTTCCGCCAGAATTGTTCATTCTGATGGTCAAGTTTTTCACTCCACCTTAGACCTACAATTTAACGTGGAATCGGAACCACGCCCCACCAGCAGCACAGCGTCTTAACCACTAGGCCACCTAGGGTACCCATTTATCTACCAACCACTTTCTTTATTGTGTGGAAGGATGAACAGCTGGGTTTTGCTGCGCGCCGGCCGCCGCCATCGGGTCTCGAACCCGGGGCCGATGGATTCGTAGTCAGTGACGCTAACCACTACACCACTGAGGCGCATACACCGCGCATACACCACAGTGTGTGTGTGTGTGTGTGTATATATATATATATATATTCAGTTGAGCTTACACATTCTTATTTGTTGGGATATAAGAATTTAAGCATTAAATACCTTACTATCGAATGCCTAGACAATGTGAATTAGATGTCTTAGATCACCTGAAGATCAGGGCCCCCATGTATTCTTGTTTTTTGCTTTACAGTACCAAATATTATAATAAATTAAATTGAATGCCCGGTTAGGTCAACTGTACGCCCTTGACGATTGGTTAGGTTAAGTCGTGATATTTTCGTTAGTCTTAACGAAGATATCATTTGGTAATTGAAGCTGGGGCCCTAATCTTCAGGTGATCCGATGTCTTAACCTTACACATTTTTACTTTTATCTTTTCATTTATTATTACTAGTACAGTTTGAAAATTTTGAGCTTCACAGTGTGTCAACATTTCTGAATCTGGTATCTCCCAAAACCACCTCACCCCCATTCATCCAACTTGGGGGCTAACCCCCTCCCCCATTACCCCCACCCTCCCCATTACCCCACCCATCCCCCATTACCCCCACCCTCCCCATTACCCCACCCATCCCCCATTACCCCACCCCTCCCCATTACCCCACCCATCCCCCATTACCCCACCCCCACCCTTCCCCCATTGCTAAACTACAGAAAAGAACAGTCATGAAAATCTTGAGCTTCACATTGCCGCCCGTAATACAATTTCTGAATTTTTTTCTCAATTTTTTCTCAACTTCTGAAAGTGTGACGGACAGACGGACAGCTCTCTTATTATAATATAGATTTAGAATTATGTACTAGGGGCACTTAATATATTTTGCCCCACCCTGTTTTCTTAGCTAAATAATAGGCCATGTGGCTGAAATGTCTTTTGGGCCGTAAGTTTCAACTTTCTGCGCTTCACATAACCGCATTTTTCCAGTTTGAACCTCCCTTCCTTGTATAAAACCAATTTTGAACGCCCTTGTATAAAGCCGATGGTTAACGCAGTTTCGAAAATGGCGTCTGACAGTGATGTGCGTCGTAAACAGAGAGCTGTTATAGAGTTCTTAACCGCAGAGAAGGAAACAGTTGGAAATATTCACAAACGTCTACAAAACGTTTACGGAGATGCTGTTGTTGATCGAAGCACAGTTGGACGCTGGTCTAAACGTGTGAGATCATCGGAGAGAGGGAGAGCCAACCTCGATCATGAGCCACGCAGCAGTCGCCCGGCATCGGCTGTGACATCTCACACTGTGCAACGTGCTAACAGCATCATCCGATCAAATCGGCGCGTCACATACAAGGAGCTATCACTGGAGCTAGGAATTAGTGAATAAAGTGTGAATACGATAATTCAGCAACTGGGATACTCAAACGTGTGTTCACGGTTTGTTCCTCGCGAACTGACTGAAGATCACAAAGCCTAAAGAAAAGAAATTGCTTCTGAGTCGTTGGTTCGATAAGAGACAGAAGGGGATGACTTCCTTTCACGAATTGTGACTGGGGATGAGACTCGGGTACACCACTTTGAACCTAAAACAAAACGCCAATCCTTGGAGTGGCATCACGCAGACTCCTCACGCAAGAAAGAGTTCAAAATGGCTCCCTCTGGAAGAAAGGTTATGGCCACAGCTTCTGGGACATGAAAGGGGTGATTCTGGTGGACATTATGAAGAAAGGACAAAAACAATCAACTCAGAGGCATATATTGCTACCCTAGAGAGACTCCAGAGACGTATAAAGCGAAGTGAAAACTGGAAGACGTCATTCTTTTGCACGATAACGCAAGACCACACAGCAGTTTCCAAAGAAGAGAGGCCATCACAAAAATGCGCTTGACTGTGTTACCCCACCCTCCATACAGCCCGGATCTGGCACCTTCAGACTTCCATTTGTTTGGGCCAATGAAGGATGCTATTCGTGGAAGAAAGTTTCAGAGTGACGATGAGGTTGTTGAGATTAAGAGGTGGCTCCAGCGGAACCCAGCGAACTTTTACCAGCAAGGAATAAAGGCCTTTGTTTCGAGGTGGAGAAAAACCGTAGAAAAGGATGGAGACTATGTAGAAAAATAAAAACTTGTAAAAAAGTTAACTACTTGTGTACAAAATTTCCTGAGCTTAGAAGGAAACTTGGAAAGAAAAAAAAAAAGGTGGGGCAAAATATATTGAGTGGCCTTCGTATGTTTTCCATTTAGAGTTTAGATATGCTTCTTTGCTTTCTAGAAAATCAAATGGTATGTCTTAGCTATACGCAATTTATGACATTTCTTTTTAATGTAACCCCCCCCCCCACACACACACACACACTGCCTAATTTTTGCAATCATTGCTCGTAGAATAATACCTATTTTTACTATATAGACGTGTGTGATGTCTTTCGAAAAGTCTTACAGAGGCCTAACACTTTAACATATTTAAAATTAAAAATATTTGTTTATAAACCGTCAGCTTCAATTATACTGTACGTTTCCGTCAATTGCTACGCAACGTAAGAAATCAATAAAAACTTGAAATATTAAACTCACCAAATAACTTACAGAACAAAAGTTACAGAAAAATTCCTCCTCTTTAGAATGACACCTTTTTTGTGCATGTCCTCTTTGAAGTTTAAATGGGAACGGGTCGAAAATCTCAAATTCGAAAAATATTCCTAGATAATTTGTTACTGAAGTCACTTGACCGATATACTCGTATATACCAGTATAAAGATCTTTAAAAATTCTATAAAATGCAATAATTTAAAATATAAAATCTTATTTTAAAAAGGAGTAAATACTCAAGAATCAATTTTTTAAAAAATGGTCATAAAATAAAAAATATTTAACGTAGCGAGTTTATTTTTATAATCTTATGTAGACGATGTAGAGCTGCATATATCGTAGAGATTTCAAGTTCTTACCTATCTTAAGTTTTATTTGAGGATGTGATAAACATCATCTTTAGGTTACATTTTGCGGTGTAAACTGAACTTAAAATTTTTGAAAATTACTCTGGAAACAAACACTCAGTTAGCCACAAAAGTCACGTCTTTCATATATATAACATTAGAACTTTCTGGGAATTTATTATAAGTTAGGATTAATTAAAAATTATAATTAACAGTAAAGAAACTTTGAACTTTATATCAGTCTGAAGGCAATCATTTCTTCCATATATGGTATAAAATTCATGCATATAACTTACATATGTATTGTTCTATTAATAATTGAAGAACAATGTTCGCATGAACCTGAAGTTTTAGACTTTTTCAGGTATAAATTGAAATTTGCGGAAAAATTCCATCGCGGAAACCAGATATTTTATATACAGTACCATATTAAAGAGCAGGAAAGTCTCTATCATATTATGTACATTTTAATTTCGGGCTAGAATCCCTCACTAACATTCACTAACTGAATCCCTCACTAACATTCACTAACTGAATCCCTCACTAACATTCACTAACATTTACTAATATTCACTAACTGAATCCCTCACCGAAAGAATGTATGTCTCAACAATGTTTCGTGTTAATCACCGAATAACATCGTACGTTTGGGAATTATAGTTTTGAAATTACTACTGTACCTAAAACAATGTCTATTTTGTTTACGTTTGTCAAGTTTCATCAAATTCTGTCAACTTGTTAATTTTTAATAAAATAAAAAATCAAAGCCGGTACTGAATGGCTCCCTGCGTAAAGTAGTATGTCATTGAGACAGTGCAACTTCGAAACATTATTTATGAAGCATATATAATTATATATATATATATATATATAATTTGAGTGTGTGTGTGTGTGTGTGTGCCTTGGTAGTGTATGATCAGCATTGCTGACTTCGAGTCTGAATATCGGTTCCGGGTTAGGGTTACCAGACGTCCGGCAAAAAAAGGACATGTCAGGTATTAAGTGGGTCGTTTGAGCTTGTGGGAAGTTCTTTTTTAAGTCTGGATCTATGTAAAAAGCCGGACAATATCAACATATTTAAAATGGCTTCCGGACAGAGGACATGAGATTGAAAAGGGGGACATGTCCTCTTTTTGCCGGACGTCTGGTAACCCTATTCCGGGTTCGATACCCGGTGACGGCAGTCGGTGCGCAGCAAACCCAGCTATTCATCCTTTCATACAGTAAAATTGGTTGGTAAATAAATAGGTACCCTGGGTAGCCTACTTGTTAAGATGCTGGGATGTTGATCGGGAGGTCATGAGATCGAGTCCGGGCGAGGACTGTGTAATTTCTGACCACCCGTAGTGGGTCGTGGTTCGAATTCCATGTTAAGCTGTAGGTTTAAGGTAGAGCAACAAGCTTGACCTTCGTCAGAATGAACAATTCGGGCGGAAGCAAAACCGAAATTACCCAAGATTATGTGTATATATATATCGTCCGAGATTTTTTTTGGAATTAAATCCATTTACAGGAAACTACTTTTAAATGTTATATTTATCTATTTTCTCTTGGAAAATTACAATAAGGCCTTGAATCAATTTATTTAACTCAAGGTAACTTTGTATAATCTAAAGTGTCACACAGTAAGTTCTCGATATGAAGAATGTTTCTTGTAATTTTGAAGCCAGACAAATGTTTTGTTGTCGAAATATGACAAATTTCGGAAGTTATCACTCACTCTTTATCACCTATGAAATTTAGATGAAAATTTATAAATAATTTCTGTTAGGGATGAACCTAAACTAGAATTAATATAACGTAAAAACACACACACACACACACACACACACACAATATATGGGATGAATTTCACACTTAAACACGTAAAATGAATGAATGATGTAAATCCACAAGGAAAAAGAATATATTATTCCAAGGCCTTTCGTGTATTCAGCAGTACACCTCGTTAGGGAATGACGAGGTGTACTGCTGAATACACGAAAGGCCTTGGAATAATTTTTTCTTTTCCCTAGTTAGTTTGCATCATATATACAATATATATATATATATATATATATCAGAGACACCTTAAATTAGAGGACTGTAGGCGCTCAAACTCAGGGTCTGGAACTTGAGTCTTATGCTGTGAAACAGGCTTAAAAATTATTTGACAAATAGCTGTGTAATTTGTCACCCAATAGACAGAAATAAACCCAGTTTTCACTCAAACATAGCTAATACATTTCTCCATCATATGTGCTAATATTTTCGTGATTACTAACGTATATTATGTAATTGCAATATTGTTTAAACTCTGCAATATCCATGTTTTTTGCTCTTCAACGAGTGATTTATTCAGAAACATTTGAGTCTAGCAGTATGATTTTGCCACGAAACGGTTCCTTATTACATGGATCATTTTTCATACATTAACGTTGGTACTTGACACTGATTTTATATGAATGTAATGAGCCAAGTTGTTCCTAAACGCATCGAATTCGACGCTTCAAACGAGTTTTTACGGCAAAAAAAATGAATTATTTAATAAAAAATGTAATAATAAAGTAGCCAATGAGTGAAGGCTATTTTTGATGAGTTGGGGAAAGAATTAGGCCTATCGTCGATTGTTATATCTTGCAGGTGCTCTCTGTTCCCCGGCATGCCGGCTGCTACTGCTGCTGCTGCTGTGCAGTGGAGGCAGTTATTAATTTTTTGCTGTAAAAACGTTTTCCTAAGGTAAGTATAGGAGATGAAAATGAAAAGAACAGAGCAGAAATCTTCACCATTTTTACTTTCGGCAAAAAGGTAGTTTAGCGATATACTTAAGTCATCTTTTAACCCACAGTAACATTAAGAAACCGATCGAGGGTCAGGGGCGAGCGAAGCGTGCCCCCTCTAGTTATTATTAATATTATTATTATTATTATTATTATTGTTGTTTTGATATAGAAGAATATAAATTAGTTTATTGTTAATTTAACTGGAAGTGTAAGAGTGAACGGGGATGAAGGTTGGAATGGAAATAGGAAAGGACACACGCGAATATGGTTGTAGATTTGATGAATCGGTCTTTCAGTTTCCTTTGAAAAGGTTTTAGCGTTTTGACTGCCTTTCTCTCCTGATCGAGGGTGTTCCAGACGTTGGGTCCTGCGGAGCATAAAGATCTTGTCGTACAATATAGAAAATAAGTTGGTTTTCTGGTGTTTGTTTTTTATTGTATTGTGTTAAAGCGAGGTTGCGTTTGGGAAGCTAATATTTTATTTTTAATGATTTCTGGCGCAGTATTATGAACGATTTGATACATATATGAAGCAATTTTTAGTTTGTAGATTTCTACTGGTCTGAGAATTTTTAACTCGTGGAGCATTTTGTCTCTACTTTCATTATGTTTGTTCAATTTTATAGATTTTTCCGAATTATTCTTTTCTGCATCGCCACCAGTGGATGCATAAAATACTGTTGTACACTTCCGTAAGTACTAATGAAGTACTGCAGGTGTAGGTATACTATAGTGAAGTATATGGATCTAAAGACTTGTTTTGGAAGTGCTGCATCTATAGGGTGGGGCACGGGAACCAAGTGTTTTTGGAATAATCAGGAAAATGATATTTATTTTTGTAAAGAAAATATATTGGTAGAACAACATTCGTAAGAACATAGCATTTCATGTCATAATAATCATGTACCGAAAATTATATCTGGCATATGATGTCCTTGGCCGTCGACGCATTGTTGAAGGCGTTTACGAAAATTGGCCTCCACTCTTCCCAGCAGGTCTCTGTTGATTGGATGATTTGTTGACGGATCGCTTCCTTCAATGCATCTAATGTACGGGGCTTGTCCTCGTAGACACGTGACTTGAGGTACCCCATAGAAAGAAGTCACATGTGGACAAGTCAGGGGACCGAGGGGGCCATGCAATGTCACCAAATCTCGAAATGAGATGGTTGGGAAACGGGGGCGAAGAACAGCCATTGACGCTCTGGCGGTGTGTGGCGTGGCCCCATCTTGCTGAAACCACAAATGTCGACGAGCAATACGCCTTCTTCGTAACTCAGGGATGAAAAAGGTGTTCACCATCTCAATGTAACGCCCAGATGTTATGGTAACGGTAACCCCATTTTGTTCGAAGAAATAGGGACCGATGACGCCAAACTTTCCCACCGCGCACCAAACTGTAACCTTAGGGCTATGCAGCGGTTTTTCATGGAGTTGTCGCGGATTTTCAGCAGCCCAATACCGACAGTTTTGATTGTTGACGGCCCCATTAAGGTGGAAATGGGCTTCATCACTCATTACCACCATCATGTTTTCATTCTGCTCAGAAAGTGCAAGCATTTCCTGTGCAAAATTCAGTCGGGGGCAATCGTTTACATTCAATTCCTGCACCATCGCTAACTTGTATGGGTGAAAATGTAATTCTTCATGCAAAATCCGTCTAACAGTACGATTGCTGATTCCAAGTGCAGCTGAATGTCTCCGAGCAGAGCGGCCTGGGCTTTGCAACATCGCTTGTCTGACCCTTTCAACGTTCTCTGGAGTACGCACAGTGCGTTGCGGCCCCTTCGGTTTTGTTTTCATTATTGAGCCTCCTGTTCGAAGATTGTTAACCCAACGTAAGATTGTGTCACGAGCGGGAACAGAGTCATTTCGATGAATGTTGAATCTGCGGCGAAACGCACGCTGAACTGCTGTCACTGACTCGCCACTCCTAACAAAATGATCATACGCGAACATGCGGTGTTCTAACGTCCACTGCTTCCATGATGGCACCTGAAAGATAAAGGTGAGTGTTAGTTAAAGTTAAATGCTATGAACCCAGGAATGGAATGCTACCTACCGCACGCCCCTCCCATTCCTAATGGCCGATTACTAGCTATTCAAAAAACACTTGATTCCCGTGCCCCACCCTGTATTTTTATAATTATGAAGCCTTGGCTAATTTGTTGCCTATCTCTTATGTGTGTTTTTTGAAGGAGAAGTTTGTACGGACGGTAAATCCTGGAGTTTGGCTGATCGCACTCGCTTTACAGGGACTGAATATGTATGTATGTATGTTTAACTTTAGAGCAGTGGTTCCCAACCTGGGGTCCGCGAAGGTAGTACTGGGGGTCCGTGAGCTTTCAATATTTCGAGAGGCTCCAATAGAAATCGTACATTTACCCACGATAAGGGCGCTCAGACTAAAATTTCAAGTTTCCTTGCTCTTGGCTGGAATTATTAATACTTTTTTAATATGCTGTATTTTAATTGCATACTCTCTTATATGTCCTTTATTTGATAGTGAAAAATGAGAAAACGAGGTAATTATTAGTTAATAAAAACATTTGTTTGGTAGACGGAATCTTTCAAAAACATGGGGTCCGTGGGAAAAAAATAAAAATAAAAGGGGTCCTTTGTGGTGAAAAGGTTGGGAACCACTGCTTTAGAGGGCCCAACGTTTTCTTTTTGCTATGAATATGCAAACTTTTTTATATATATTTAGGGATAATCTGTTGGCATTAAGCCATACATACATATATTCTTTGAAGTTTATTGTTGGTAGTTACTTGAAGTGGCAACAAGTCTTTTTTTGAAGTTATGATTGTCGTGTCATCTACATACTGCCAAATGGACGAATTATTTAGTCGTCGATGGAAGTCATTTATGTAAAGGAGGAACAGAATAGGTGCCAGAAAGCTCACTTGAGGCAATCCGTGAGATATGGAAATGAGAATATAGATGAAAACTGAAAGGTATAAAGCCATCAAGGAATATCTATGTACTGTTAATGATTCATTTTTATCATTTTCAGTTATTTGTATATAATGGTCGTCGCATTAATGTCGCTGTTTTAACGTTTCCTTTTCTATAATATGTATTTATTATACTCGTATATTTAACTTCTTATCTAATTGCTGCATGCTAACATTTATTTCTGTCATAACTATAGAGACATTACTCGTGGTAAGCGGCGTATGATACGTCCCTGTTTTCTCCTCTTGCCAGCAAAATAAAGTCCTAATAAATTTGTAAACAATTTTAAGGTACTAAAAGTCACCAAACTGAAAGTTATATGTCTCGTAAAATTTTTAAAATAAATAAAAATTAATGAAAGTTTGAATATCATTATATTATTATTATTATTCATTATTATTATTATTTCCTTCATAATAACAACCCATGAACACTCACCTGAATGTGTAATTTAGCTACGATAGTTTTAAGATCTAAGGTGGAAATGATCGTGCTATAACTAAAAGCCAATCTGAAATCCGTTAATATGTTTAACTACTTTTATCTTAAGTTCAAACAGATATAATTAAATAATTTGGTTAAGGATCAACTCGAAATGTGGAATGCGTTCTTTCTCTTATAATATATACTGTACATGATTATAAGCAGTTACTGTAGGTACTGCGAGTAAAGCTTCATTCTTTAATATATAATTATTAGGTGGACGCATACTACTGATAAGCACAATATTGGCAATATTTTTCATTACTAACTTAATTGTTTTCCTATGTTATTATGACTAGAATACCCTGAAACGTCTGTCTGAGACCCACCAGGGATAGAACTCTGGGCTGTTAATCTGAAAGGTTTAGGTTCGAGTCTCACTCAAACTTCAAATTTCAGGAATTAAGGTGCTTCTCCGGGTCTCCCTTGGTAGGTCTCCTTAGATGTTATGAAGGATGAATTAAACAATCCCAAACGTTATCATGACACTGTTCAATAACGATTTTGTCTCAAGAAAAGTTTTATGTTATTATAGAGCAGGGGTCACCAACCTTTTTTTTGTTCACCGCCCACTTTTACGATTTTTTGAAAATTAAAAAAGCTTATCGCCCACCTTAGATCAAAAGAATAAATCAACATAATCGATAAAATAAATAATGAAATAAATGTTTAATTACCTTTAATGTGAGCCCACTAGTGGGCGCTACCGCCCAGGCTGGGGACCCATGTTATAGAGTTTTTAACACTGATAACAAAAATGGTCTTATTATTTTCCTATCATTTATAGTTTTTGAGAAATTTTCATTTTTATGTTTTGGAAAAAATATTCAATTTTTGTAGTAAAAGCTGTTCATTTATTTTATTATCTCGCAACTCTGACCACATGTGATGTTTGTCTTATTACGTCGTATGTATTGCTACTCTTATAGTGTAGTGATGTTAATATTTTTTAATATTTTGTATAATAATTAATTAATTATATCCAATATACAATATTATACATATTATATACAATATACACTAATTGTATAATATTTTTTAAGATTTCTTGGAAACTATGCGTGATACTCCAAAATGAATAACATTTTCGGAATCAGCAGCGTCGACTTTATATAGACCAGCTTTGTTTGTTGCTGAAACAGAATAAAAGTAAAAATTTGTTGTTCAGTGTTATTAACTCAAGCATTTAGCTTACCTACATATTACAGGAATAATACAAAAATACAGAGTGTCCAAAGATTATATTTACAAATTCAATTGAAATTGAATTGAATTTGTAAAGATAATTTATGGACACAGCGTAGTCTTTTTAAAGAGTTATAAAATTATGTACCGACAGATAATTCCGGCACGGACAACTAATTCCGTTCCCTATTGCTATTGGCTATAGCAACCTAAAGGTACGCCTCATTCATTTTTGCTCCTCCTCGTAACTTTTCCCTTTTCTGTAGGGAGCGGGGGGGGGGGGGGGGGGGGAGTTTTTCATACATGATTATTGAGTAAAAATTGTTTCCTTGTTTCCCGTCCATCAGCGTTATTTTCAACAACTTTTAACTTTTATAGTTGAAAAATAGTTCTAAATTTAAGTTAATTAAAATTCAACATTTTTAAGTTTAATTGGCACGTTAATATAATATTAAATTTAAAAATCATTCAGATCAAAAGCATCAAAACTTTTTTAAAATTTCCAAAAATTTTAACTACTTTTCGGTAGAATTAAAAATTTATTTGTTATATATATATATATATATATATATATATATATATATATATATATATATATATATATATATATATTTTATATCTATTTTTTACTTGAGCTTTTTGCATGGTTGACTCCCTCTTCTTTGTTCTATTATAGGAACAAGTGACCGGGTTATACTGCATTTTTTTTCTTAAGGGTTATTGAGGAATAGCATGGCAACTGTCTTTGGCGGTGCGAATGTATATATATATATATTTATATATGTGTGTGTATGTATATGTATTTTATTTCCACCATTCTTATTATTATTATTATTATTATTATTATTATTATTTTCTAATTTCTATTTTTATTTTCATATTTTTCCGAACCAATGAATGTTATACTGTATTTTTTCTATCTTCGATCTTCCTCGATCATCGTTTTCACCCTTTCCTAATGCCCCTTCCTCACTTCCGGTCTCACTTGTTTTATAAATTAACCATATCCTTCTATCCCTCTTCACTCCCACCTGATGAAGACCTTAGTGTTGGCCGAAAGCTTGTTCTTCTAATAAATCCATATTTCAGTGTGGCTTTACTCCCTTAATTCAACTTTTATTAATTGAGAATATTTACTTAATATGTCGTTGAAGTACATCCTTCTCCGTAGCCACTGTTTTTATTGAATTGAATTGAATTGACTAATCTTTATTAATAATAAAATAAAATATTGGTTTTACAATTTACAATGACGCAAACATTTGCGAGAAGCTGGACCATTTATTTTATCCAACTTGGCCCCTCCCCCACCAAAGCTTTAGGCTTTACTGGGCTCATAATTTCGTTTATAACAGCTGTATTACAATCTTTCAATTAATTCATTTTAATTTCTTTGGAAAGTTCTGCTTCTCCGAGGCAGAAATTGATTTCATATAACTATTCATCAAATTTTGGTTGATTTTTGTCTCTTAAGTGAACTTCTTTCCAGTTTTTCTTCTTTTCTTTGTTTCTTCTCTTCTTTCAGTGGCTGTAACAAAGTGTACTGTCCTGTCTGGTGATGCTAATGCTTTTTCATCTTCGGTTGTTACACTTTCCCAGCTCAGAGTCCATCTCCTTCATTTTGCTATATCTTATCCGTCTCCATTCCCATTATTTTTCTCATTTCTTGCTTCATTTTCGTCCATTCAGCTGTTCTCTCAATTTGCGGTTGATTTCTTAGATCTTTCGCTGATCCCTCCATCTCCATTTGTCTTACTACATTTTCTTCCTCACTTCTTTTTTTGTATTAAATTCATAGCATTCAATAGCTCTTCCGCTGGAGGAATTTCAGTTCTTTACCGCCATTTTGAACGTGACATTGAATTTAATTTTGTTGCAAAACTTTTAGGACGTGAGATATTTCTAACATATTCATACAATACATGTAAATATTTCCACTTGAAAGATTTTTTTTGTTTTTTTTCCTTTAAGTATTCTCTGCAATTACATTTTTTGTAACATCTGAATATGTTTTGGTTATGTCTTCTCCCTTACGTTTCATAAGCTTCGTTTTTAATTGGACAAACTATCGACATTGTGCGATAATTCCCTTTGCAACTCATTTATTTTTTTACTTATTTCTCTGAAGTTCTTCCACTTACGAGTATATCCCGTTTTACTACATTCAGAACAAAAGGTTAAATTCTTTGTTAGACAGTAGATTTATCATTAAACCTCCGAGTATACGATAAAGCACTCTTGTTTGGAGTCTCCAGGTAAATAACCAGAGCCACTAATTCATCACAAGGGTACTTTCATCCGAACTACGCACCCCTAACCAAGGGTGCATGTTAGAATTATCTCGATTCGATGGCCCACTCCGAAGTTTGAGAATCACGTGTGGTTTACTCTTGCGTGACTCTACAAACTGGTAAAATAAGCAATTTCTGCATTTAAAAACGAAAAATGTTCTTCTCAGGACTTCGGTGAGACAATTCTTTAAAGTGAAACCAAACAAAAACAACATTCATCACCGACTACGAATCCAACAGATGCGATATACTCTACAGTATATTAAAATTTATTAGCAGTATTTTTATTTTCAGCATATGATAACTTGCAACCTAAAAACGCCCCTTATTTAAATAAATACTTCATGAATGAAAAAGTGTAAATAAACTTAGGAGTTGTCGACTATTTTAATCTTGCATTAATGTGTTGTCAGTATAAATTAATTTCGAGTAAAAATAATTATATTACTAAATTTTGGGAAATCGTTGATACCGTTGCGAATGGAGGATATTCAAAACGTAGTCCGACGGTGAATCTTGAATATGTTCCGACAACATTTTCGCACTTCCATATCCCTTCATATGCGCAGTTAATCTTCTTTCATTCACTTCACTTGGAGTATAAATCTCTTCAAGACTCCGTCGAAGCAACAGAATCTCTCGGAACATCAAACACTAGCCTTCATTTGGACGCCATGGATGTCGAAGATGCTCATTTACTTCCCTAAAAAGTAAATGGTGTTTCTGCATTCTTTAATTTAGGTAAGGTACCTGTCACTAGCTTGCAATCAGCTTTGCAATTAGCTTTGAATATTCATATGTATAAGCTTATGCAACATGGAAATACATGGAACCAAGATGGGATTCGACATATTATATGTTGCATAGGAATATATATATATATATATATATATATATATATATATATATATACACTAAGGGTGTGCGATTCGGATATTTTTATTTCGATTCGATTTTCGATTCGATTCGGCCACTTGTTTTCGATTCTCGATTTGATTCGATTCGACTGCGACTGTGCACTGCACTCACTTATACTTTACAATTTACATGCACCAGCACCAACAGAACAACATACATGCACCAGCAACAACATACTGAAAAGCGTAATAAACAACTGAACCCAAAGAACTGGTCCAAACTTGTCACACCGCAAAGCGCGAGCACGTGATCCTGTGACATCACAAAATCAAAAGCTGACCATGCGCATTGAGCGCACTCAGATCTTTATAAAAGCGTAATCTCTCAAATATCCAACTATTTTATAACGTTATATATTTATTTATTTTTTCAATTGTTATTCCACGGTTTCGACATTCCATGGTTTTGGGGTAGTGCCAGTTTATCGT
>JAJOZX010000603.1:322500-437500 GCA_023014485.1 Bathynomus jamesi
TACGCTTATAATTTAAGTTTCCATTCTTCAGATGCCTGAATCTCATCATTAATAATGATAATGATAATAATAATAATAATAATGATAATAATAACAATAATGATAAAAATAATGATAATAATAATGACAATAATGATAATAATAATGATGATAATTGATAATAATAATGATGATAATAATAATAATAATCATAATAATTCGTTACTGTTAAAGAATAAGTACAAAGGATGTGCAACTACAAATATTTCAATAGAGATGTAATTTCAAGTACTACAGGGTGATTAAAATATGTTAACACTTATATGGGGTTTTAGTTTTTATTTCCACTTTATTTGTAAACAGTTTTTGTGATGCAAACAGTGCTTCATACAATCTCTACTTGCTATCCACGGATATCTATGTATGTATGAAAGCGGTCAAACGTTGTTTCCAGAGCCCTGAAGCACATCTCTGGTGATACTGATTGGATGACAGCTTTAATTCTTTCCCACATAAGTGTTAATATTTTTTTAATCACCCTGTATATCTAAAAAGGAGTTGTCACGTATGAAGCAACATGTATTAGCGTTCATGGCAAAAAACTACACTCATTATACATAATTTGTATAAGAGACATGATAATAATCGTATACACAAGCGGTATTTTTTTTTTTTAATAACTGCAGGGGCGGACTGAGCGGTCGGGCAATCGGGCATGGACGGAGAGCCCTGGCCATTAGGGGGCCCGGCGGCCCCGGCCCGCAATCATCATAAAACAGTGAGAATGTTCTCAATTGGCTCAAGTGTCTAATCCAGGGGTGGGGAACCTGCGGCCTTAAGGCCGCATGCGGCCTTTTGAGGTACTAGTTGCGGCCTTCTGCCTATTTGACATTCAGAATTCATACCGTACGATAATGGACAGCAACTGATACCCCTTTAGGGCTTTAGGCTATTTCATTAGATCATGGTTTCAGCTTCACTGCTTCTTACACATACAAGCCTTCTTTATGGCTTGAACAATAGGAAATATGGCAACGCTGCCAGTTAAAACTGGCAGAGTTGCCTTACGGCTTACGCCCTTACCTATCAACGATCAACTCGACTGGCTGACTGGATGACAGTTACTGACGATTCTCCGGTAGTGACACGCACGCTTGTTTCCTTTAAAACTGTAAATCTTTGATCAATTCGTGTACCATTTTTATTTAAAAATCTTCTGGTACCCAAATCATGTCAAAAACTGTGAAAAGAAAATTAAAGGAAGAGAACAGAATATTCCATGAAGAATGGGAATTGCAGTATTTCATAGTTGTTGAGAAAGATAAAATGATGTGTTTGCTCTGCAACGCCATAATTGCAACAGTGAAGAAACACAATGCATATAAGCATTATGCAACTCATAAGAACCACAAGTATGCTATATTGGAAGAAGAACCCCGAAAGTTTGCACTTACGAAGATGAAACTTCAAAAGCAGCAACAACAGCAAGTATTTAAAACGATGTCAGGCCTAGGGACTGAAATCACTGAAGCAACTTATAAAGTAGCATATATATGTGGAAAAAGAGGTAAGCCATATAGTGATGTGGAAATCATAAAAGAATGCATTGTTGAAGTTGTAGCCCCTTTAGATTCAGACAAGGTTAACAAATACAAACAACTACCTCTTTCAAGAAGGACCATAACTGATCGGCAACATGAATTAGCCCTCAATGCAACTGAACAACTTCATACAATATGCCAAAGCGAAAATACTTATTATTCGATTACCTTGGATGAGTCCACTGATATTACTGACTCAGCGCAAGTGTCACTTTTTATTCGTGTTATAACTGCAGATTTTCAATGCTACGAGGAGTTACTGGCTTTGGGTACTCTTACGGGGAAGACACGTGGAATTGACGACTTGTCTCTCTTCAAAGAAAAATGCCGTGAAGCGAAACTGAACTTATGTAATTTAGTAAGTGTATGCACAGATGGTGCACCTTCCATGAGAGGAAAATGTGCAGGATTTGTTGCGCTACTACAAAAAGAACTGCCAAATCCAGATAGCTTGATTTCCTTTCACTGTATTTTGCATCAACAGAATCTCTGTGCCAAATCTACTGTTTTAAGTGACATATTAAGTAAAGTTATACGTATTGTGAACTACATTAGAGCAAATGCATCACGACATCGCCAGTTTCGCAATATGCTTATGCCTGATGATGAAACATTCAGTGTGGATCTTCCGTATCATTCTAAAGTGCGCTGGTTGTCACAAGGGCAAGTCTTTGAAAAACTTTTGTCTTTGCGAAAACAAATCACAAGATTTTCTGAGGAACTCAATGAACCATGTGAATTGTCAAAAAAGGATTTCTGCAGAAATGCTGCATTTTTGTGTGACGTAATGTCAAGCAAAATTACCTGAATATTTCTTTGCAAGGTAAAACTAAATCCATATATGAAATGTGGCAAAAAATCCAGGCTTTTCGGAGGAAGCTGCGCTTTTTCAAAACTATCCTTACCCGATCGGAACTTTCAGCTGAACACTTCCCTGAACTGGCAAAGGTAATTGATGAAGAAGATACAAGCAAATCATTAAGGGAATGCGATGTGAAAGAACACACAGCTGTCCTAGACTCCCTGATTGAAGAATACGATGAAAGAATTGAAGATTTTGAGAAACATGACTTCACACTGAAACTAGCTTTCCAACCACACCTGAAGATTTACAGATGGAGTTGATTGAGCTATTAGAAGATAATATCCTTAAGTCTCTATTTGATACTAAGAAGGATCCTGTTGAAATATGGAAAAATGGCGTTGAATACCCACGTCTGGCCAACATGCTCGTCGAATGTTGCCTTCTTTCGGCACAACCTACTGTTGTGAATCAACGTTTTTATATGTGACTCAAATCAAAACGCGCTTGAGATCTCAGATGACGAATATTCACCTGGAGGACCAACTAAAACTACGGTCAACGATATTGGAACCAAATGTACGACTCCTGTCCCGCAATAAGCAGTCACAAAAAAGTCATTAAATGGTTTATCACTTTTTCACTTAATATTAACATCATTTCACTTAATATCATTTTTCACTTAATATTAGTTATATTGTTAAATATTCCCCACAAAAATAAATGTGCACTTGCTGAATTTTTTATTTATTATAAAAGCCCTCACGTATTATCAAGTTTGATTTAAAATTAATAAATATGTAGATTGTAGACTAAACTATGACATTTTGTTGTACTGTATATGTTAAATTCTCAGCATGCGGCCTAATAGGGTCTTGGTTAAATGAAATGCGGCCTTCCAATGAAAAAAAGGTTCCCCACCCCTGGTCTAATCGAACTGTAATATAAAAAAAATCGGATTTCAAAGGTCCCAGGACCTCATTATGCCCGAGGGGCCAGGACCTCATAATGCCCGAGGGCCCAGGTTGCTGTCAGTCCGCCCCTGAATAACTGATTTGATTTTAAAGTAAATAAATAACTGTACAACCTCAAAAGTTTGTTTTGAAGGTATTCTTAAGGTAAAGAAAGCAGCAATTGAAGCATCACTGATATTCTTCATGTTTTAGGAAAAATGAAGAAAATAGAATAGGGAGAAAAAGGTGAGAGGAAAAAATAGTGAGTAATTTATCTAAAAGGTTATTATTATTATTATTATTATTATTATTATTTTAGAGAGAAAAAATCCTTTTAATTTTGTTCCTAGATTCCCCGTTATTTTGCTTCTTGTAGAATAGCTAAGGTAACTTGTTGGTTGTTCTAAATGTGTGCGTCTATATGTACGTATACGTGTGTGTGTGTAGACATATGTATGTATGTATGTATGTATGTCTATGTGTGTGCATGTGTATGTATATATTATATTTATATCTATTATATATATATATATATATATATATATATATATATATATATATATATATATATATATATATATATATATATATAGGGCGTCCCAAAAAAATGTATACACACTTTAACAGCTGATAGCTCAATTGATGTTTCTTTCTTTCCAAGTTAAACCCATTAGAATTAATAATGGCAGTCAGACTAAGCTTTGAACAAAGGAAATTCATTCTAAAGTGCTACTGGAAGTGTGAAAACGCAGTTGAAGTGCAAAGACAGTTTAGGAGGGAGTTTCAAACAGATCCACCAACGCGACTTACCATCACTCGAATTAGAGATAAGTTTGAAGCCGATGGAACTGTTCAGAATGTCCACAAGAAGCGTTCCGGAAGACCACGGACATCGACAAGCCCCACAAAGCAAGAAAGAGTACTGGAAACGTATCACCAAAGTCCAAGAAAATCTGTGCGGCAAGCGAGTCGTGAGGTAGGAATTTCAGAATCGTCTGTCCAACGCATTTTGAAGCGCTGTCAATGGAAAAGTTACATTCCAAGATTAGTCCATGCTATTAATGAAGATGATGATCCGGACCGAAAAGTGGAGTATTGCGAGTGGTACTTGGCACGATGTGGATGTGGATTGGACGAAGGGGTTTCGTAGAATACCCTCCGCGTTCACCAGACCTCACACCACTAGACTTTTTTTATGGGGATACTTAAAAGACAAAGTCTACGCTATAAAACCTGCAACAGTCGCTGAATTGAGAGCAGCCATTGAACGAGAATGCACACAAATACCAAACGAAATGTTTCGTGATGTTTGCGATTCCATTGCTTCGCGTTATCAGCAGTGCCTGGACCAGAACGGACGTCAGTTTGAAAACAGGCGTTGACAAAACAATTAAATAATGTCTGTAGATTCTATTACATTTTGAAAATGAAATGTATTTTAATAAACACTGCCTTTATAATTATTTAAAGTGTGTATACATTTTTTTGGGACGCCCTGTATATATATATATATATATATATACACTGTGTGTGTGTGTGTGTGTGTGTGTATATATATATATATATATATATATACTGTGTGTGTGTGTGTGTGTGTATATATATATATATATATCGGCTATTGATTGGTGGCGCGGAAAACGCAGTTTAATAATAAACAGGAACACCAGAGAAAATACAAACATCCTTCAAGGTTTAATAGTACCAACGTTTCGGAATGCACTAATTCCATCTTCAGGGCTAAAACAATAAAATGCCAAATCACATACAAAATACAAATTGCTTAATAACAATTTAAAATAAACTTAAAAAATTATAAAAAGTAGCTAAGAAAATGTAAAACATTAAAACTAAAAGATAAATAAATGTGAAGTTAAAAAGTTAAAATTATAAAAAGTAAAAGCATTAAAACTGAAACGTAAATAAAATAAACTAGTACCTTAACCAAAACATAGCAGATCTATCGATGATTCGTCAGAATTTAGGTCTGGCTTTAGTTTATAAATAAAGAAAGACTCCATAATTTTAAGTTTAAGGTCAGAGCTTCCGGCAGTAAGTACGGTGAAATTAGACTGTGAAATTGGGTGGTTATTGTTGTGCGAGTGATTACGTATGAGAGAATTAGGTGGTTTGCCAAGGGGTAAATTTGTACGGACCGATCTACCGAGATGTTCGTAAATACGGGATTTTAAATGTCTTTTAGTTTTACCTATATATGACCCCATACAGTGGTCACACTTGAATTGATAAACTATGGATGACTTAAGAAGTGTAGGAATAACATCCTTGTATTTAAATAAATGGTAAATCGATTTAGACAGGGTGAATATAATTTGTATACATACCCACAACTATGTATAAAAATTATATTCACCCCGTCTAAATCGATTTACCATTTATTCAAATACAAGGATGTTATTCCTACACTTCTTAAGTCATCCATAGTTTATCAATTCAAGTGTGACCACTGTATGGGGTCATATATAGGTAAAACTAAAAGACATTTAAAATCCCGTATTTACAAACATCTCGGTAGATCGGTCCGTACAAATTTACCCCTTGGCAAACCACCTAATTCTCTCATACGTAATCACTCGCACAACAATAACCACCCAATTTCACAGTCTAATTTCGCCGTACTTGCTGCCGGAAGCTCTGACCTTAAGCCTAAAATTATGGAGTCTTTGTTTATTTATAAACTAAAACCAGACCTAAATTCTGATGAATCATCGATAGATCTGCTATGTTTTGGTTAAGGTACTAGTTTATTTTATTTACGTTTCAGTTTTAATGCTTTTACTTTTTATAATTTTAACTTTTTAACCACGTTTATTTACCTTTTAGTTTTAATGTTTTACATTTTCTTAGCTACTTTTTATAATTTTTTAAGTTTATTTTAAATTGTTATTAAGCAATTTGTATTTTGTATGTGATTTGGCATTTTATTGTTTTAGCCCTGAAGATGGAATTAGTGCATTCCGAAACGTTGGTACTATTAAACCTTGAAGGATGTTTGTATTTTCTCTGGTGTTCCTGTTTATTATATATATATGCTCCCTGTAGCAAATGCTATACACATCAACTCGTATAAAAACAACAATAAATTGTAATATTGATATTATTATTGTTGTTATTGTTGCTGTTAATATTGTTTTATATCGTCTATTGTATTATATTGTCTCGACATATGCTTAGGAAAGCATTAACGTCGCACTATCATATATATATTTATATACTGCGCGGTCATTGCAGTTATATGCATATAATATATATATATATATATATATATATATATATATATGTGTGTGTGTGTGTGTTATTGTATGTCACTCTCTGTCTACCTTTGTATGCCTTACAAATGTAGCAAAAAACAATTAAATTATTATTATTATTATTATATTATTATTATTATTATATTACAGGGTGTCCACAATGTCTTGTCACTCCAGGAAAATACTAACTGATTTTTGTTTTTCTTTTGCACCATTTGAAATGTGTGAATAGTAGTAACTATACAATTGAACAACGCATATTGGCTAGTACTTGGGTCCATGAGCGACCACGTAATGGCAAAACCATTGAAAACATTCATGCAAACTTTTGAGACCAATTCAATCGAACAGCTCCTTCAAAAAGGACTCTGTTGAGAGGGGAAAAGAAACTGTTCACAACAGAAACTGTAAAAGATAACCCAAGAACTGGCAGGCCATCTACCAGGCAACAACAGTGTGCATTAGTTGAGAAATCTGCGTCAAGGTCACCAAAAAAAATCAGTTCGTAAGCGATCATCAGAGTTTGGAATATTTTACTGGGATGACGATACATTGTGGACACCCTGTAGTTTAAATATGTTTCCTGTTTTACGTATGCGTATTTCACTCATTGTATTTTTTAGTAGATTACAATAAGTTTTTATGAAATCAAACCAAGAATCATTAATGTTCATTCTTCAACTCGTGTATTTGTTTGATTGAGCGAGGAGAAATGGTATAAACGCTTTCAGGAACTCTACAGTGTATTAGTACGAAGAAAGATGATAAGGAAACAAGGATTATAGATTTATTCATCAAAAAATTAAGTATGTGTAGATTATTTTCTGTTACTTAAAAATAACTGTGGAGAGAGTGTCTTTGAAATGATGAGGATCATTTGCGGTATTCATGGGCGTTCCCAGGATTTTAGAAGGGGTTGTTTCCATAATTGAACCTTCGTGACGTCCATGGTTCTCGAAAACACTTAGTTATGTAGGCCTTATACATAATATGACCTGAACACTCCAACTGAGTGTTGACCTGAAGTAGGGAACCTGGATAATAATAATAATAATAATAATAATACTTAATTAATTTAGGATTTTAGGGGGTGTTTCCGGGCAACCAGGAAACCCCCCTGGGCACGCCACTGGTACTTGTGAAGCGTTATCCATTAATACGAGTATAGGTATCATTATGTTACCTAGATTTGAATATTCTTACTTTATAAAATTCCTTACAACACATTTTAATGAATTTTATTGTATTTATTATGTCGTGTCATTATTGCATGTTTATAGGTTTCCGCGCATTATATTTTCCGAATAATGAGGGCTATGTCGTGACTATTGACGCAAAACACCGCTTTCCGTAGATAAGCGAAATTAAGCGACTTTGAGTTTGGATAGTAGTTGGATGGGAGATCGTCCTCAGTGTCCAGATGATGTAGTGACCCGTGGTTAGTAAAACTGTGGGTCTCCTACGTCACATGCGCTGTTTCGAAGGAGATTAAAGGACCCCAAAATACAAAAACACACTTCAAATAGTGATTTCCATAGTTGGCTTTAAATTTAGCATTACACCTTATTTCATTGCTTCAATACCGTAAAGCTATTTTTGAAGCGGACTGCATATAGTTAGTTGGTTGTTCCGGTCTACGTCCTCCGTCCACCAGAAGGCACTGAGACGGGTGGTAACGACACTAACCGGGAAAAATAAGTCCCCTTGAAAAGGAGAATTGGGTGAACTGAATACATTACGTGCAGCGGGCTCGTCAATGCCCACCCAACTCCCCAATTCTCACACTGACTCGCGACAATCCTCGTTTGTGTTGACTGTGTCATACCTGCTATAACCCTTTTTACCATATCAATGTCAATCACGACATTGATAGGTTCGCGCACAAAATGTGTGAGTTCTATTTATCGTAGTTATACTTTGATTTGTATTTTAATTAGAATCTTCGAAAGAACTTAAGCGATTTACTGGATTTCCCGACTTAGGAATACCCAAATAGAAAGTTTGGTTTGGAGAAGTTACGCTAATTTCACTTAGGTTAGATTAGATATATACCATTTTGCTATTACCACCTTTTCTCGCCATTTTACAGAATTTAAACAGAATTTAAATTTATAGTTTGATGTAATGCCATTTACAAGAAACTGTAATAACTCGTCATGTTATTTTACAAATGTTTTAAAGGAGTTAATCGTATTTCTAAAGAAAAATGATGTAAATTTAAGTCGTATTTAAAGTAAGGTAATGCATAATAAATGATGACCTCATGGTAATTTCCCAAATTCAACGAAGTAAACAGTCCCATTATGTAAATGATACGAAAATACTTCGTCTAAATTTAATGAAGCCTTTGAGCGTTTAAGAGCTAATTTCAGTGGTTGGTTTGTCCATCGTAAATGCACCAAGATTAGAAGCCTTGTTTGAAATTTTGATGCATAGCGGGAAACATTTTTAGAATTATATATAGACTAAAGCGGAGCATCGTTGCTTTCAATGGGGACGCACCACGTACTAAAGCCTCGTCAGTACTTTGACCCCCTATTTGCTTGTCAATGCTGCTGCAAGCTGCTCGTACCATGAAATGGGCGTATGGGCAGATTGGTGTTCTTTGTAAAAAGATGTTTAACGCTTCATACTTCAACTTAAACTATGAATGCATCGATGATTTTATATATATATATATAAATGTGTATGTGTTCCTGGCTACCTTACGGAACCTCGAGAACCGATTGCGACATTAACAGTGTCGCCATAGTTTCTGACTTATTTTAATGAAAATCATTAATTATTATGAAGAGAGGATACAATAGAGTTGTTGGCATAAAGATATGCTGGTCCAAATTAAGTTTGATTACCTTAGGTTAGCCAAGCTTAGCGAGTAATTCACTATTTAATGACTTAGCTGAAACCACCCTTCGAGTCCTCATTTACGTACAAAACACTTATCGCTCGATGGGACTGAGGTGAGGTTGGGTTAATTAGTTATATATATATATATATATATATCCCCCTCGATTAGGTACTCCGGCTTGCCGGGCCGAGGGGGCTCGTACACCTCGTGGGTTGTTGAGGTTTCCTCAACTCCTCGCGGGGTGTGGGCGAAGAGTTACCTAGTTGCGTTTTTTTTTTTTTTTTTTTTTTTCCCCCCTTCCTTTTCTTCCCCCCCCCCCTTTCTTTTCTTTTTGCTCCCCCTTTTTTTTCCGTCTCTCCCGGAATTTCTTTTGTCTTGACTCGGTCCTGTGCCTCTGTCAATAGTAGTATCCCCCTCCCTCTGTTTGTATTTGCAGTCTTGGGGTCATCGGGTGCACCCGCCGGGGGGCATCGCTCCGTGGCTGAGCCGTGCTCCGGGGATGGTACGGGCGCCCGGACCGCTGCTGCGTCTGGATTGGGTCTTTGCTTGGCTCTTAACGGACAAATCTCCGTAGTGCCAATCTGCTGTTTTTAAAACGACAGTCGGGTTTGGGGGCGGGCTACCCGGGACGTTGGGCCTGCGCCTTGAAGGATACAGCGGCGGATGGTGCATCGCCTTGGGTCCGAGGCTGCCTTTTTTGTAAAGCTATTGTTTATGGGTTCTATTTCTAAACTTCACTCCCCTCCTGTTGACGACTCTGGCCCGCCCTTGGATTTGGATAAGACTACTACTTCTGGTCGTTCAGCGGCCTCTGCCTCCGCTGGATTGACCTTTAAGCCGTATGGCCCCCTCTCGTCCTCTGCGGCGTCTGGCTCTCGTGGCCGGACTCGTGGTGGCCGTAGGGCGGGGTCTTCGCGGCCCTTGTTCTCTCGCCCACTCTCGGTTACCGTTACACATGGGCCTGTCTCCGCTGTCAATTTCTGTCCGGTGGACAGGTTCCTTGTTCTCCGTCCTTCCGCTGGCTCCCTTCGGGGCAACTCGGAACGGGTGTTTCAGCGCCTTAAGACGATAGGGGTTCCCTGTCGTTATGATATCCGCCCTCTGAAGGATGGGTCTCTTCTTTTGAAGTCCCGTTCTTCGGGGGTGACTGGGTCCCTTCTACAGTTGCAGGATGTCTTGGGTTGCAGAGTTTCTGTGACTCCCATCCGCAATTGAATAGCTGTCAGGGCACCATTTTCGCTTCCCGTCTGCTGTCAATCCCGGTTGGCGAGTTGCAGGAGGATCTTGTCCCCCAGGGGGTAACGAGGGTCTTCCGCTTTTCGTCGCGCCGGGATGGTGCTCTTACCCCGTCCGCTCGTCTGCTCCTGACCTTTGACTCCCTTGTGCCTCCGGCCCAGGTGTTCTGGGGCATGGGTGATCGCCGGTCGTGTGAGTTTTCGGTGCGACCATATGTGTCTGACCCGGTTCGCTGCTTTGGCTGCAACCGGTTCGGCCATGTTAGCTCTGCGTGCCGCCGTGAGGGTAAGCTATGTGTCCGCTGCGGTGGGCCTGCGCACCCTACCCCGTGCACGAAGCCCCCGCGGTGCTCGAACTGCTCGGGGGCCCACCCTTCCTCCTCTCGGGACTGCCCCGTTTTCAAGTTTGAATTCGAGGTGCGGTCCTTAAGGACTACCGAATTCCTTAGTGCGCGGGAGGCGCGCGATAGGGTCCGTGACCGGGAGCCGCGGCGGGGGTTGTCCTACGCTGCGGCTCTTGGCCCTGGCGGGTCCTCGGGCCCCTCCCGTGCTACCCCGGCGTCTACCGGAGTGGTGCCCCCCCTGGAAGTTCCGGGGGTTGGTGGTCCTCCTGGCGCCGCGGGTCCTTCTTGTTCCTCTGCCTCACTTTCAGACATCCCATCTGATTCCCTGCCTACAAGTGCCCCTTCTCCCTCTCCGGCCTTGGGGTGTGGATCCTTGCCTACTCGTCTCTCGGGTGGGGAGGGTGATGCCCGAAGGGGAGGAGGAAGCGTCGCCGTGGTCGGAGTCGGAGTCCTTCCGACCCGATCCTGACTGCTGCTCGCCCTGCTTCCCCTTCTTCACCGGAGGGGAAGCGGCGCGCTGCCCCTGATCCGCTCGGGACTCCCCTCTACACGGAGGGCTGGTGAGGCGTCACCTCTCGGTGCCCCGACCAGTGTCCGGGTGTCGGTCGAGGTACACCGCCCCATGACACCCTCGATTACTGACTCTGTTCCCATGATAGACCCGGTCGAGAGGAGCCTGGCCCTCCTTCATGGAGTCTCTCTCCCTTCGGCTCCTGCTGAGAGTGGTCGGGTCTCTCTCCTGGATCTACCTCTCCCACCTGTGGTCGACCTTTCCTCCCCCCCCCCGTCAGTGCTTGTCTGGTATGACGAGCCCTCGAACAACTGGTTCCCCCAGTCCCCCTCTGGTGGGGAGTTGGGGGTTTCGGCTGGGCCCGTCTCGTCGTCTCTCCCCCGCCGGGAGAGCCCCCCCTGACCTCCCTGTTCTACTCTCCACTTCTCGTTCTACTACGGGTGAAGCAGATGCGGAGTCGGTGGCCCCTACCCCCCCAGTTCGGGGTGAGTCGGGGAAGCCGATTCCGTCCCTGGTTACGGACCGTTGAGTTTGCTGCTCAGCTTGGTCCGTGGCTATTTCGCTGTTTTATCTGCCTCTTATAATGCCGCTTCCCCTTACAGTTCCATTTTGCATTGGAATTGTAGGGGGCTTTTAGCTAACTGGGAGAACCTTGCCTTCCTGCTGGAGAGCGAGCGGCCTTCCTGTGTTTGTCTCCAGGAGACTATCCTGACTGCGCGGGGACTCCCTCGTCTCTCTGGCTATGTTGGTTTCCCTTGCACCCCGGATGAGCACACACGCCGGCGGGGTGCGGCGATTTACGTGCATCATTTGTTACCATCGCGAGGTGTGCCTCTTCGCACTTCCTTGCAGGCTGTGGCTGTGCGGCTCTTTTTAGATCGCCAGTACACTGCCTGCTCGATTTATATTCCTCCTCATGACCCTCCTTCTCGCGACGCGGTTCGCGAGTTGGTGCTGCAACTGCCTCGACCGTTTCTCCTCCTCGGGGACTTTAACAGTCGCGACCCGGCTTGGGGAGATGTTCGGTCGACTAATGTTGCTGGTATGTTACTCTCCTTAATGGAGGAACTTTCCTTTGCGTGCCTCAATTCCGGTGAACCTACTTACTTCCACGAACCCACGGGTTCATTTACCTGTATTGATCTCTCCTTGGTGTCCCTCGATGCCTTACTCGATTTTTCGTGGAAGGTGTTGGGGGACTCTTATGGCAGTGATCATTACCCAGTCTGTCTTGAGCCGGTCGGACCGCAGCCGGGCGTCTCGTCTCGACCGAGGTGGTGCCTTGCGCGGGCTGACTGGCCATCTTTCAGAGCTCGTTCCGTCATTGTCCGTTCGGTATTGAGCTTTGGCTCTGTGGATGAGAGCTTGGTGTTCTTCGAGCGGGTGGTGCTGGGCGTCGCGGAGGACTGTATTCCTTGATCTTCCGGTAACCCGCGGACTCGTAGCGTCCCGTGGTGGACTCCGGCATGTCACCAGGCGGGGTGCGAGAGGAAGAGGGCAACGCGCCGCTTCCACCGCACCCGGCGCGCGGACCACTTGATTGAGATGCGGCGGGCGAAGGCTTTCGCCCGCCGGACTCTCAAGTTGGCCCGTCGGGCCTCTTGGCGTGCTTTTGTGTCCGGCATCTCCTCATCTACCCCTTCTGCTGCTGTGTGGCGGAAGGTACGTAGTATCGAGGGGAAGCCAGTCCCTGCTAGTCGCCCTGTTCTTCGGGACGGGGACGGCTTCCTTTCGGATCCTGCTGCTGTGGCTGATCGGCTGGCCGGTGCTTTTGCTGCGGTTTCCCGTTCGCCTTCAGCTGCGGATCGCCCTTTATCGGAGGTCACGTTCCCGCCCCCTGGGAACGAGCCCTATAACCATCTCTTTACGATGCGGGAACTTCGGGCTGCCTTGGCAACCCGTCGTTCTTCCGCCCTGGCCCTGATGACATTCCGTATGACTTTCTTTGGAATCTGCACCCGATGGCCCTGCACTTCTTGCTGGATCTTTTCAACCGGGTGTGGGTTGAGGGGTCGTTCCCTTCCCGTTGGAGGGAGGCGATTGTGGTCCCGATACCTAAGCCGGGGAAGGATCCGGCGGAGGTGGCGAGCTATCGGCCTATTGCTTTGACGAGCTGCTTATGCAAGCTCCTTGAAAAGATGGTGGCCGTCCGACTTTCCTTTACACTGGAGTCGCTTGGGTTATACCCCCCGACCCAGTATGGCTTTCGTCGATTTCGGGGTACTCTGGACCCCCTTCTCCTCCTTGGCCATGATGTACGGGAGGCATTTTCCCCGGAATCTTGTTCTGGCCGTCTTTTTCGACGTCCAAAAGGCCTATGACACGACCCGTCGGGGAGTTGTCATGGACCGTTTGAAGTCACTTGGTTTTGTGGGCTTTTTGCCCACGTTTCTTCGCAGCTTCCTCTGCCGTCGCACTTTCCGCGTCCGTAATAGGGCGGCCCTATCTGACCTGTATGTTCAGGAGGAGGGGGTGCCCCAGGGGTGTGTTTTAAGCGTCTCCTGCTTCAATCTGGTTATGTCTGCGCTACCGGGAGCTCTTCCGCCCTCGGTGCGCTGTTCCATCTACGCAGATGATCTGGCTGTCTATGCTGCGGGGCCGAGTCCCCCCCTCGTGGAGAGGCAAGTCCAACTCGCGGTCAATCGGGTTGAACGCTGGGCGTCGTCGGTGGGCCTTACGCTGTCTTCCCCGAAGACTTCGTGTGTGGCCTTCCTTCCGTCGAGGAGACGGGGATCCGGCGCCATCCCGGCCTTTCACCTTACACTCGGGGTTCAGCCTCTGGCCCTCGTTCCATCAGTACTCTTCTTGGGTATGGTTTTCGACAGCCGTTTGAGCTGGGTTCCCCACCTTCGCCGGCTGTGCGAGTCCGCGAGACGTACCCTGGATTTGCTGGGACATCTGTCGCATACTACATGGGGCGCGGATAGGCGGACGCTCCTCCGTTTGTACGTGTCCCTGGTACAGTCCAAATTAGACTATGGGAGTGTGGTGTATGGCTCCGCCTCCCGCACGGCCCTTCGGATACTGGATCCGGTCCTCTCTAGAGGACTGTGCATGTCATCTGGCGCCTTCCGCTCCTCTCCGGTTGATAGTCTGCAGGTTGAGTGCGACATCCCTCCCTTGGAGGATCGGAGGTCGTTCCTCATTGCTAAGCACTATCTCCGGATCCTCCGTCTTCCCACCTCTCCTCTGTTCCAGGTGGTTGAGAGGGCGTTCTGCCGGGATGGGGGTTGGTATTTCACCGACACGGTGACCTCCCTCCTCGATGGTATGGGCACTCCTCTTCCATCCGTTATACCGGTCTCTTTCAGGGGTGTTGCACCTTGGGAGAGCACCCCTGTTGCGTGCTGTAGGGCGTTGCGCCCCGTTCGCAGGGCCGATTCTGACTCTGCCTTACTTCGGTCTCTCTTCCTTCAGCATGCAGCGTGTCACTCTGCATGTGTTGCGGTCTTCACAGATGGCTCGAGGTCATCGGGGGGCGTTGGGGCCGCGGCTGTTCCCCAGTCGTTTGCCCTTGCTCCCCGATGTACCCGTCTCCCTGATGAAGCTTCCGTTTTCACGGCGGAGCTCTATGCCATTCTGAGCGCTCTGGAGGTGGTGCGGGAGCGTCCGGATGGGTCGTTTGTCATCTATTCGGATTCCCGCAGTGCCCTGGATGGCCTGGAGTGTTTTGACCCTGTCCACCCACTGGTCCGACGAATCCAGCTACTGTGCCATATCCTTGTCACTTCTGGTGGCAAGGAGGTGGTATTTTGCTGGGTTCCTGCACATGTTAACGTGGCTGGAAATGAGGCTGCCGATCGAGCTGCCCGTTCCGCGTGCCGATTACAGGTTTCACCCGTGTCCCTCCCCTTTTCCGATTATATCCCTGGCTTCCGTAGGTTTTTGCGCTCCCGGTGGCAGAGTCGCTGGGATGGCGCTGCAAATAACAAACTCTGCAAGATTAAACCCAAATTGGGATGTTGGGCCTCTTCCTTCCATCGGTCGCGCCATAAGGAGGTGGCTTTGGCCCGCCTCCGTATTGGCCACACCCACCTGACCCATGGCTATTTGATGGCCGGGGATCGGGTGCCCCGATGTCCCGATTGTAACATCGTACTCACAATTGCCCACCTGCTGGTGGAGTGTCCGCTTTACTCCGCGCTGCGCGCAGAGTATTTTCCCTTTTTGGAGAGCGTCGGGCCTTGTGATAGGCTTGGCGCTATTCTATCGGAAGGTCCCCTACTTTTCGGTAACCGGGTTGTTCTCCTTCCTCCTTCGCTCCCGTCTTCTTTACCGGTTGTGACTGATATTTATTTTTTTTTTTTTTTCCCTCCTCCTCCCTCCCGTCTATTGTTCACTTCCGTTCGCTGTTTCATAGTCTTCGTCCTGTGTTCGCTCTGCTATCCACCTTTCTTTTGGTGGCCATGAGCGGTCATACTTTGAAAAAAAAAATAATAAAATAAAAAAAAATATATATATATACAGGGTGGGCCGTAAGTTTCCATACATAGGAAAAATTAAACGTTTGTTTTTATGTTTCAGATACCCTAAGAATATGCGTTTGACGTAAGATCTTGTTTACTGATGAAGCAAATTTTTACGTCAATGGAGAGGTTAATCGGCAAAACATACGTTATTGGAGTAATGCTAACCCTAACTGGCTGAGTCCGACGAAGATGCAAGGTGCCGGTAAAGTGATGGTGTGGGCCGGGATATGGGGTGACAGAATTATTGGACCAATTTTTGTCAGTGGAAATCTTAATGCCGAAAGGTATCTTAACATGTTGCAAGAAGAGATTTTCCCATCCCTGCTAAACGAGGAAGGTAACTTCCCAGTTTACTTCCAGCAAGATGGAGCTCCACCTCATTATGGTCTTCACGTGCGTCGGTATTTGGATCAGCAGCAGTTTCCGGATGCTTGGATTGGTCGGCGTGGTCCTGTGGAGTGGCCTCCCAGATCCCCAGATCTCACCCCCCTTGATTTCTATCTTTGGGGGCACTTGAAGGCCATGGTGTATCAGGAAAAGATACGAGACATAAATCATCTAAAGGAACGTATCACCAACGCCATTACAAGCATAACGTCAACTGTGCTAATGGTGTTCATCAACAGTGGGGAACACGTATTGAAATGTGTTTTCAAAACAATGGCAACCATGTAGAGCATATTATATAAATAAAAATGGTTGTCCATAAAAAAATGTTTATTTTTCCTATGTATGGAAACTTACGGCCCACCCTGTATATATATATATATATATTAAAAAATCTGTACCTCGCTTTATGCGAGGATACACACACGTGTGTGTGTGTGTTTTTTTAAATTGCTTCAATTTGTAACTTTTCTTCATTTTTGCACTTTTTTCTTCATTGTTCGCTTCTTAATACATTAAGAAATAGCATTTTGAAGCATTAGAGGAGTGCCTTGATTTTAACGACAACTGCACACATTTCAAAGTGTGAATCTACAAAAGATGCACACTTTCATGTCAGATAAATTTCCACTAGAAAGTAGAAAATTTTAACCATGAAATTCTCTCGTGCGAAATATTTGCTGAAAGACGTAAAGACGTGTGTCTATATAAGTTATATATATATGTGTGTGTGTGTGTGTGTGTGTGTGTGTGTGTGTGTGTGTGTGTGTGTGTGTACACGTCTCGAATTTTTAGATTCTGAGTTATGCAATATCATGAATATTGGTACTAAATTATGTTATCCTATTTCACTTTTAGATAACTGTCTTAGGAAAGCCAAGAATAGGTATTATAATAATGTAATTGTAACGGAATTTGAGCGTAAAAATATCCTTAGCCTACCTTACCATGTTAATTTTCAATATCTTCCGACTTTGCTTAAAGCAATTGGCATCAATGTAGTCTTTAAGTAGAATAATACTGTTAAATCACGCATAATAAAGAATAGCCCTGATAATGTTGTTGGTTGTGTGTATTCGATCGGATGTACACATATTACACAATGTAACTCAGTATATATAGGCCAAACGGGTAAAACGTTAGATATTAGGGTAAAACAGCATAAATATGCGTGTAGAACAGCTAATAATTCCAATGCTTTGTTTAACCATATGTATAGATGTAATCATAGCATCAAGTGGGATAGTTTTAAAGCGCTTGTTGAAAACAGATATAATAGAAAGAAATATTCTAGAATGTGCATTTATTCATTTTAAAAACAATTTCAATAACAGTGCGGGAATGTATAAAATTGACAATATCTTGTTAAAATTCCTTTTGCCTCTCATTAACTCTTGTTAAGTATGTGCTAATTGTTTTGGTTTCCGCTACGTTGTGTATATTTATGGGCATCTTGCCTTCTCTCTTCATTCCCTGACGAGGTGTAGCTCTGAATACACGAAAGGCCTTGGAATCGTTTTTCTTTTTCTTTGTGGATTTGCAGCATCCATTCATTTCACGTGTTTAATTGTGAAATTCATCCCATATATATATATATGAAAATGAAAATGAAAAGGTTTATTGGCAGACTATAGTCCATATGACAAATATTATTAATACAATGACAGTTCACATACTAAGGATAAAAATATATACACAATTGATTAGAAATAATACAGTAATGTTGAAGTTAAGTGGAGCTACAGACGACGTTTTCATACCAAGAAGTCCATAGCTTAGAGGATAAACGGCAGGACTCTTAGATAGCTTGGATAATTGGGTTGGTTGATTTTTTAATTCTTTGCATTAGACTGTATTGATTACGTCTTGTTACTCCCGGGAATCTCGGGATATTGCGAGTAGCAAACATTTGCGAAGCTGAGCATCTCGGGGGTAATTTATGTAAGTCTAAAAGACCTGTTGTACAGCAAATTTAGGGTTCTGCCATAACCTTTTTTATAATTCACCCAGAGTTGCTGTCCGTATATATTACTGCAGAAAGTATGAAAGAGAGTGTCTTTAGTTTCACTTGTACAGAACCGAAAGTTCCTTAGTCATATTCGCTTTAGTACAAAGGCTTCGAGATTGTTTTCTTATATCCGAGTCATCACTCAAGGAGCTGGTAATAGTTTGATCCAAATACTTAAACACTTGTACTTCCTCAATCGCTTCACCTTTCATTTTAAACCTAATGTTTTTGTAACATTAAAAAGAATATCATGTTTCTGCAAATACACTTCGCAGACTTTTAGTAGCCGATCCAGACCTTTAACAGAGGGACTTATTAACACCATATCATCGGCATAAACTAAGTTATTTATCCTTGTGTTATCTATACAACATCCCACTGTTGCCTCATTAAGTGAAGCAGTTAATCCGTCAATATACACATTAAACAGCATCGGGGAGAGCAAGGAGCCTTGTCTCATCCCGCAAGAGGAGCCAAAACATTCGGATAGTACATTGCCCCACCTAACGGTAAAAGATTGGTGCAAACTACTTACGATGTAAATAGTTGAATTACTGTCAGTGTATTTAGATATTGTTTCTTTAAGTACATAGATACACAGGTCAGTTGAGTGGGACCTTTTAAAACCAAATTGATTAGGAGACGTTCATAAGTAATCATTTAATCGGAGTAACAAGAGTTTTGACAAAAGCTTCGTAATTTAAGTACGTGAGCTAATATTTAGTCATTTTCGTACATTCATCAAATTATGTTGAAGAAGTGAAACAAGTTTTTACTATAATTATCTACAGGGTGAGTCAAAAGTTCCGGAAACATAAGAACTATGCTTTTCAATGCAAATATACATATATATATTTGCATTGAAAAGCATAGTTCCTATATTTCCAGACTTTTGACTCACCCTATATAAGATTTGAGGGTGCTCTTCCAATACGTGCTCTACCGTAAAATTTACATTCCAATATGTGCTAACTAACGAAACTATCACGACCTAACCTAACCAATCGTTAGGTCAATTGTACGCCCTTGACGATTGGTTAGGTTAGGTCGTGATATTTTCGTTAGTTAGCACATATTGGAATGTAAATTTTACGGTAGAGCACGTATTGGAAGAGCACCGATTTGAGTTTTATTTGTTTACATTTGTTTACAGTCAAACCATTTGGTTTTTGTATCTGAGAGGAATAGTTTGGAAAATGAATTAAGCCTTGAAGCTGATACGTCGCTTGTCCTGGGGTTGATGATAAAAGGAATACCATGTCGACCAACATCACCAGATCTATTGAAAAGCTTCTATAAGGGAAACTGTATACCTCTTAAGCTGTATATACACAGGAAACTGGAAAAAAATGTTAGTTTGGACTTTAAGCTGTAAGAGTTCTTGCTGAGAGAATCTGTGAGAGAATCTTGATGATGTAGCTTCCTAATTAGAAACCTAACTTAATTTCCTTTAAAATTGTAAACATTTACTGACTAATAATACTATTTTTACCTGAAAGCTCGAATGATTTCACTTAAAACCGTTTGGAAAACAGTTTACCTTCACATAACAATTCCGTTTTCTTTTTTTTCTTTTTTTACCAAAAATAGCAAAAGTTCAAAATAATTTTTGTAGATTATTAATTTTGAAATATAAACTCTAAAACCTTGAAGGTGACCTGACCAAATGTTCATGAACATAAGTTTTATGTTACAATATTAAATGCATTTATCAAATACAGATATTAATGTGCCATGGTACGAGTATATAAATTTTCTGATATATTTTTACTCTTCACCATTCCACACCTATAAAAATTCGTAGACCTACTAAAATATTAACCCGACGCAGAGCTATACTAAATTAAAATAAAAATAATTTAAAAATTGACTGAAATAGAGTAATAAAATGAATAGAGCATATGAGAAATTTAAATTCAAAGGTCCCAAATACACTCACAGAGGCTAAGTACAAAGGTAAGATAAAACAAAAAGCTTAAATAGCATAAAAAAACCGTCACCTTTGATTTTCGTAAACAAATGAACCCATTCTTTCCCACCGTACTCGCCCGAGTACAGCTTTAAAATTGGCATTCCCGCACACGTTGAATGTTTGGCAATACTGTTAATGGTTTATATTATCTCTTTAGGCCTAGTACTGCTCATTCCACCCTAATAAATAGGTTAATTATTATCACGTGCTTGAAATGGGTGAAATTGCAATTTTCTCTTTATTTGGAGTACATTCATCAAAATATCTAAAGATATTGGAAGTTTGCTTGGTAGGTCCTCCATGGGATCTGATGGGTTAAGTCTAAGTTCAATAGCAGTAATATTCTGATCAAATCCCCAAATTAGAATATGTTTTGAAGTTTCTCTACTTTATTCTTGAGCACCAAGGATAAAAAATAGGGTCCCAAAATCTGAACTAAAAAAGTTTGAACTGCAAAAAAATATGGCATTTTCAATTTTTAAAAAAATTTGCATGATAGCTACGCATTAGGGGGGGGGGGGGGGTCGAAATTTTGTATTCTTATTCTACACACTGCTCGGAGTTTCCTTTGGGCCCCTAAACAACATTCTGTAATTACACCGCTATGCGCCCCCCTACCCGTTGCATATGCCCCCCTTTTTTTTAAATTGAAATGAAATTTAAACCAATTCTTTGAATAAAAAACCTGATAAATGACAAAGATTAAAGTAAATGATGATATAAGTAAAGTTAAAGTAATTTATAATATATATATATATATATATATATATTATATATATATATATTATATATATAATTTATATATATATATATAATTTATATATACAGTATATATATATATATGGGAATGAACTCAGAATGGTCTCCTGAGTTTTTTATGATACACACAGACAGTGCATGGAACAAGGAACTCTTCTGGGCTAATTAAATCCACTATAGTCCGAATAAGTAATGGTAAATGACAAATACCATAGTTTTTCTTTTTCATGATGCTAGCCCGACGTGTTCCATGCACTGTCTGTGTGTATCATAAAAAACTCAGGGGACCATTCTGACTGAGTTCATTCCCATCTTGAAACGGACATGTTATGTGCAGTGGTGTAGTGCTAAATAAAGAAGTGAGGGAACGCATTTTGAAAGTGTTACTCAGATGCGGGGGGGACAATGGCGAGCGCGGCGAGCCCATACAGCTGGGGGTCCGGGGGCACTCTAAGCCCCCCCCCCCGGGAAATCTTTTGAAATCTGACCAATTTCAGGGATATTTTGAGGTCATATGCACTGGATATTAGGATATATTCCAAGGTTGAAGATGCAGTATTTCCAGTGTCATTAGATATACGACATCCAGTATGATCAATAAAAATAGCTAACAACTGGAATGATTAACTAAAAAAAAGTTAACAACTGGTACGCCGTAGTGACTGTTTCATCAGATCTTTATAGGCTAGCATTGCCTCAGTCGAAGCTAAAAGAAATGAAACAGTTAATGATTCTTTCACATATTTCTTCTAGGGTGGGAATTAAAATTTCATGACGTTAGAGATTTGTAAGTTCGGATTTATTTGAAACAGTGAGGGAACGCCGTTCCGTCTACCAAAAAAAGTAAGGGAACGCCGTTCCCACGCGTTCCCACAGCACTACACCACTGGTTATGTGCCTTGAAAAGTGGACGCTCAATTCTGCCAGTTGAGGTTTAAGTTTTGGTTTTTGGCTAAAAATATAATAGTTACCCCTTTTTCTTTGATGTATTCAATCTGACGTGAAGGCAGCGAGTCTTTTGCTTATATTGAGGTTCTAAGTGTAGCAGGGCTAGGCTGCTTTAAACCCTAGATCCATGTCCCAAAGCTGGATCCTGTCTGCTTTGCAGATAGCTGGTGAGGGAAGCTATATTTATGGGATCTCTTTGCGAGTGACCCGTTGCCCACGTCGGGCTAGCATCATGAAAAAGAAAAACTATGGTATTTGTCATTTACCATTACTTATTCGGACTATAGTGGATTTAATTAGCACAGAAGAGTTCCTTGTTCCATGCACTGTCTGTGTGTGTATCATATATATATATATATATATATATATATATATATATATATATATATAGGGTGTCCATAAATGTTTACCCTGAAAACAGTATGCTCTCATGTTTTAATGACGAATCTTACATCCGTTTTCTTTTTACAGGTGATCTCGTACACGCATAGAGTTTCTGTGCTGGTGTGTTTCGTCTATCGCATTCGCCGCTAGGAGCGCTGTAGTAGCTGTTCAGTTAAGATGGCGTCTGTGACAGAGAAGGCACAATGTGTTGTGTGGCTTGCAGAAACAAAATCTCCTGCCAGTGTTCAGCGAAGGTTCAGAACAAAGTATGGAAAGAATCCACCTGATGTGAAGTTAATTTAGTCGTGGATGAAAAAATTCTTGGAAACTGGAAACGTGGAAAAGGGAAAGAGCAGTGGTAGACCATCAGTTTCCGATGGGACGGTGGAAAACATTCAAACTGCTTTCACACGGTCACCAAGGAAATCGGTGAGACAAGCTTTATGCCAACTAAAGATACCGAAGTCTACGGTGCACAAGGTGTTACACGCCTACAACGTACAAATTGTTCAAGAACTGAAGCCTGATGACCGTCCAAAACGTGAACAATTCGCTATTGACATTTTGAACAGCATTGACGAGGATAATGACTTCTTGTTACGTGTCTGCTTTTCAGACGAGGCTACGTTTCATCTTAGTGGTAGAGTCAACAGACACAATGTGCGTATTTGGGGATCGGAAAACCCACGTGCCGTAAGGGAGCATATTCGGGGCAGTCCGAAGATCAATGTCTGGTGTGGACTAATGCATGACCAGATAATTGGTCCTTTCTTCTTCGCTGAGAACACTGTTTCCGCAACTGTGTATCTGGATATGCTCACCAATTACGCCATCCTCCAGCTGCAGGACAAGCAGCCAACTGTCATTTTCCAACAAGATGGGGCACCCCCTCATTGAGCGCATGTTGTTCGTGAAACTCTCGACGCAACATTTCCAAATCGATGGATTGGCAGGGACGGGCCAATCCCATGGCTCCCAAGATCACCAGACATTACCTCGCTGGATTTCTTTCTCTGGGGTCATGTTAAAGATTTGGTTTATGCAACAGTTGTTCTAGATATCAGGACATTGCGAGAACGCATTACGGATGCAATTGCAACAGTTAACCCACAAATGTTGGAAAATGTGTGGCGTGAGTGTGAATACCGTTTAGACATTTTACGTGCCACTAGGGGTGCACATGTGGAAGCTTATTAAGTTCATTAACTATGTATCAAAACTTTGTATGTTTATCTACTTATGATTAAAACTGTTTGAATACGAGTGTTTATTTAAAAGTTATAGCATGCTTTAATCAGGGTAATCATTTATGGACACCCTGTATATATATATATATATATATATATATATATATATATAATATATAAAATAAGAAATCTTTCTCCGTATATTACTTAAATAATTAATCAATTGAAGCATACTAAAATCAAAATATTCACCTTAAGAAATTTAATTGAAGCATATTAAAACCAAAATATTCACCTTAAGAAATTTAAAATCGTAAATTACTGACATCACTGGCCTTTCCATTGGAACACAGGTAGGTTTTTTCTTGACTCCAGTACATTCAAAATAAATTTATGTCTGTTTTCGTAACCAATCGATCTTGTGATGCTTCTGTTACCACATTTACAGCATGCTCTACTCCCTGGCTGTGACAGGGAAAAGGAATAAGCTGAAGTGGTTAATTTCGAACTTTAAGAAGATCATCACTTGTCAAATTCTGTAAAATAGGTGGAGGGGTGATGGTTTCGTTGTCCCAGTCGATCATGTTAGGATAATCGTCTGCTTCAAAGTTGTGTTTTTGGCAGCTCAAAATTTCTCGCATTGGTGCTCCTAGTTCTTGTTCGAATGATGTGCTGAAGAGCCAGCTCTCTGACCTCTCTTCTTGTGTCTGTTATCATTGAGAGTAAGATATTCTCTGGGTGGCCAAAATAGGCGTTATTTCTGAGGACACGCTCCGTAATCATCCGATGCTTTTTATCTAAGCCTTTAAGCAAGTGCATGATATGCCAAAAATTAGATGCTCCCTCATTTGCCTTTGGATGAGACTTTATCCAAAACCAGCCTGGAGCGTAAACCAGCATTATAATTTTTACTAGGTCTTCGATGTTTTTGTCTGGATTCCGTGTAGAGACATATTAGCGCAGGATCCTGTTTGCTCGTGTTAGCCATCTTGCATGATGGAGGGCACCTGGGGATCTGGTGGCTAACGCTTGTGAGATGCGTCCAGATTGTATGCTAATGCACATTTCATACATATATTTTTGGTCACTGCTGAAACTTTTAACAATATCGGCCGAAACGTCTTTAATGTTGCCCTCTACAGGGGTATAATCAACTATATCCAGTTTGGTCAAATCCTCTCGGAGTTTATTTCCAAGAGAACCTTTGAAGATGTTTGGTCCCGAAGTTTTTCCATCAATTGCTTGAAATACGTGCCTGAAGGGCAGTTCGTTTGCATGCAAAAGGCAAATCAGCCATTGTACCGGCCTGTCCAGATATAATTCAATCAATTTTAGCACTCCGCCAATCCTGCCAGTGTTCACTGGGGTGCCATCGCATAGCAAAGCTTTGAGGGATTCTTTGCTATTAGAATCAACTATAAAAGTTATTATTTCATCTGCAATACAACAAGCAGTTCCGTTATCTGGAGCTATATGATCCATGTAAACATCACCAGGTTCTTTGACTATTACATAATGTTCTTCGTACTCATTCCCTTCTTTGTCTTAGTTTGATCTTTTCTACCATCAAATCCGATGCCTTCAATCTGTGTGTTCTCTGATTTCACTTTGATTATGTCCTTTTTACCCACACATATTCTTTCTCTTTCCACTTTTTTCCTATCCAACATATTGGTTTCGTCTAATATTCCCATATCTTCAAAGCTGCATTTACTATAGCTGCAGTAGCTCTGTAACTTACACGGTATCTATCTGCTCTTATTGTTAAGTTATCATAAATAATTCTGTTCTGATGGCTTTCTCTCAGCTCAAAATCCGGAACAAAGTCAATATCGTCGCTGTCATCATCAATTTACATGCTCTCATCTTCCATAATACGTAAAGGGTCCAGTTTGCTGGTTGAGGCGACATTTATATCTAGGCTTATCTTGGCTCTTCTTTATAATCCTTTAACTCTATCGTGAGTCCTTTTTCTTGCGGAAGTCGTTACTCTGTCGATTGGTCCTAGTTGGTTTTTTCTTTGTTTCTGCTCCACAAAAGACTCCCACTCAATCATTGGAACTCTAATATCATATCTGCAATCCGTTCGACTGATTTTTTATATCGTAACACGTACAAGTGCAAATATTAAACATTTCATCGAATGTCTCCACCTTCTGCTGAAAACTGTTGTTTCTTTGTTTTAATGGTACTTTATTTAGCTTTGCTGCAGATTCTATCAATCGTTCAACTTTTATAGCTATTCCTTCAAATCCTATATGTGGAAAGGAAAACTTCTCCCAAATGGCTTCCACATCTTTAGTGACAATTCTGTAACATTCTTTTGCTGTTCTACAGTACTGTAGAACCTTTCGAAATCAGTTCTTCTCGTTTTCTTACCAATAAATAATGCCTAAATACGTCAGCCTTTGAAGGAGTCATTGAAGGTGGAAATTCTGCAGGGTGACCAAATGTTGAATTGTGCGTTTTGCTTCTTGTCGCCATGATTTCACTTATTTAGGCCTAGTAGCATTAATAACAAGAAACTAATTGTTAAATTCTAGCAGTTGACTCATTCAATCTGAATTTAATATAACTCATTCGGAATTAAATCATAACTCATTCAATCATAAACAATCTGAAAATAACAATCTGAAACTAAACAAAAAAACGTGACAATAATTTATATAATTCATCTAATCTATCTAAATTAATCTATGTAATCTATTCAATCTATCTAAAACTCTATCTAAATAATCTATCCAAATTAATCTAATCTACTTAATAAGACTTAATATAATGCATGATTGTTACATTTGGGGTTTCTATCTGTGGAGAGAGTAAAATGGGGGGGATGCCATGGAAGGGATAACGGGGGTCGCATATACAATACTCATTTTTTTTACAAGATGTTGAGATCATCATTTCCAACTACGTGCATACTGTGGAATTGGAGAAACTCGATTTTTTATATGTTTCGAAACCCCCCTACTATGCATCCTATAATCTTTCGGAAAATGCATAAACGGGAGTGGTAGATGAAATGTTTAAAACACTTTACTTAGAAAAATTTTACAACACCAACGTAAAACCTATCAGTTAGCTTATCTCGATCTTCGATCGGCTCACAAAATGGTTTTATGAGTATTTCAAATGAAAAATAATTTTCACTGAATTAGGTATAGATTGAGAACTTTTAGTTCTTCCACTCCGTGAATGTGATGTTTCTAAACCATATTTTACCACGAATAACTTAGACATGTTTAGAAACCGTAGCATTTTCATAGAACAGAAAGTGTTGATCGAGTATAAAGAAAAAGTCCTTCTGCTTCCACACGGCATATGTGAACCTTTAAAATGACCAAAACCTATTTCAGAACCTTTAATTTAAAGCGTAAAAGTTCTAGGTAATTCAGAGGATTCGGTGTCAGACTCTGGGCGGTGAGGCTCTGGGTTCGCTCCCAGCTGCTGGCTTCTGGGTTAGGTTGGACAGACTACTCACCCTGTCAATGCTCTGTCTCAGGTGACTCATGTGGCACTCTCACCCCCACGCAATGGGGAAATGAGTTCTGAGGCTATCTTTTTTTAATATATACGTTTTGGGATATGTTTGTTCGACAAGACTTTTCCGATTGGTTATATACTATATACTGTATATATATATATATATATATATATATATATATATATATATATATATATATATAATATATATGTGTGTGTGTGTGTGTGTGTGTAATATAAAAAAAAGAAAAATTATAGTACCTGTAATATGAACAACACTCAAACACATTTTCAACAGTAGAAATATACCATTTCTAACAAAACTAAATCCCATTTAAATGGTATCAACAAATTCCCACACAACTCATTTAATAAAGTAAATGCAACCAATATAATTAAAATACATTTACGTTAATTATAAGTAAATGAAATGCACAAGCAACTACCTTTACAGTGCATTGCAAACGCCGTTCAAAACCTTCATTAATTCTATTACGTCCGCAGTAATCAAATTCTTATTCGACCATTATTTAAATAGAGAAATTTAACGGCAGATGCATTGAGTAACTCTCATTTACAATTAATAATTAATCCAGGCTCAGTAATCCAACTCATTTTCTCATTAATTCGAATCATGATTCTCTCTTAATAGAAAATTAAATTTGAATCTTCTGTTCAATATAAGATTATCCCTTTTCGTTATTCACTACAAGGAAATGCCGAAATATCATAATTGCTCAGTTTACACACACACACACAGGTGTTTGGCTACTTTGCGAAATCGGTGTTTTTCAGTTTCAGTAGTCGATGGCGACATTTAACAAACTAAAAAACCTAATTATAACTTAACCCAACGTAACCTAACCTTTACTATAATCCAGTAGAATATTGGGATTTAAACCGAAGGAGTGCCAGTGCCAAATGAGGGGAAGGGGGAGGGGAGGAGGGGAAAAGAAGTGGAGTGCCACTGAAGGGAGTGAGTAGAAAAGAGAGGAAAAGGGAAAAAAATTAATCTTTCAAAGTGGATGTGTGAGATGATAAGGGGACAGGGTGATAAGTTAAAGGGGTGGGAGTGCCGTCCACCTAAACCCAATATTGCTCTGAACACAGGTAACCTAACCTAACCTTGAAAATAAATTTATATATATATATATATATGTGTGTGTGTGTGTGTGTGTGTGTGTGTGTGTGAGACGTCATAGTATGAACTTTAGCGGCCACCGGGATGCGGATGACGATAGCGATGACATGTGCACGAGACTGAGAGGTTACCCTCTCCAATCAGCTGACGCAATTGTGGGCGGATACTAAATCACCCTTCCCCAAGAGTAACTAATCTAATCCACATGTATGTATATATATGATGGCTAATGCCAAGGTAGTCATGGAAGTACGCTATGAATGCCAACTCTCTTATCTCTTTTCGACACTTGTGTAAACATAAGATTTGCTCACGAGTGGAGGATAATAAGGAGAAAAGGTATAAGATAAGGGGATGGGGAACGTAATTATACACGTATATATATATATATATGATAGCTAATGCCAAGGTGAGTCATGCCAAAGTGAATCATTCAAGGACCCTCTGAATGCCAGCGATTTTGTTTCTCGATACCTGTGCAAACATAAAACCTGCTCAGGTACGTGTATATGCCGTCTCTCTCTCTCTCTCTCACACACACACACACACACACACACACACACACACACACACTATAACCCATCTCCCAACCCCAAGTTCGCTTAAAAGTTTGTGTATGCAGGTAAACAATGCATTCTTAAGTTATTGTAAATATCATTTTTGCTCTTGGCAATCCAAAAGAGGAGATTGTAGACACCAATCGACCAGGGATTACTTACCGCTCTTTCTTCTTATCTCGCTCTTTACTCTCGTTTTCTCTTTGTGTCTTTATACGGACGTGGGCAGACGGGTACCCGGATAACGTGGCCCTCCATTAAAATTTTGAACAGCAAAGGAACCGGGATAAATTACACACTATTATTACAATTTACTGATTTTTATTTACGCCGAAACAGTTTGAACAAACGGGAGAACACGAGTGCGGATCCATCATTAACATTTTATCGCGAGAGAGATACAATTAAATATTTTAAATTCACAATAACATACTAATATGAAAACCACCTAACTATGACACATGCCGTCCGAGGACTGATTTGGGGCATCCTCCTTCTCTCGGCCCATTTCAGGTGTTGCCAACTAGTATTTTATATTCTTAATTTCAAACAAAACATTATTAATTTTTTATTTACGTACAAAACCTCATTAAATTTCTTATTAAGCATTATCATCTTTATTAAAAAATACCAATACACGACACAGTGGATATCCCCTAATTTGTTTTTTGCTTTAATTCGATTAGCATTGGAGTAGAAATTATTTGAGAAAATTTTGTACTTTTCCCCCCAAAATATGAAATAAGTGGAGAAAGTACGAAATCAAAATAGCAGAGAAAAAATGCGAAATAAGTGAAAAGTACGAAATCGAAATAGGGGAGAAAATTTCGCACAGTAAACGAATTAACCCAAATATAGTACTAAAATACCACATGGGCCCTTTACAAGTCCCAACGCGATGCTTTGTCCGACGCCCACCAGGTCACCTGCGCATGCTCTGACATGTTGGAGAGTACCAAAAAGTGCGATAGGTTTTACGAAAGTGCGAATTACAGGGCACATTTCGTACTTTACTGATACTTTTGGGGAGAGTACGAAAATGTATTGTTAATTCATAAATTCCCTTAATTCGACTGGCGTAGAGCCCCAAAAGTGTCGAATGACAGAGTATCTACTCTATATATATATAATATGGAAGACGTTTTACACAATAAGTAATTTTTTGCTTCAATTTCAATCATCATCCTATGTTTTATAAATTCAGGTATTGACCTTTTTAATCTATAATTCAGTAGTTTATAAAATTTGTGACTTTGGGAATACATGGCAACCGTGGCCTAATCACCTTTGAACCTCGGGCAGTGTTGCCAGATTTCATCTTGAGAATTATCGTACACATACCCCAAAATTATCGTTTTTTCAACAATATTATCGTACATTATTATCGATTAATACTCTGCATTATCGTACACTTCCATACTCTGAGATGAATTAAAATCCAAATATATTACTAAACCATGACTGATGTTTCGAAACAAAGATTAAAAGCTCATATTATGATACTTTTAAAGGAGGTAATAGGTAATATGCACAGCTTTTTGAGAAATAGTATCTTATCAGTGGCAAAGTAAGGAAAAATATAAACACAAATGTCATAATGCAAACATATATTTGTAACGTTTTATTACAAACATTTTACAAATTTTATTACAAATTATTAAATTTTATTACAAACATATATTTGATACGTTTTCATACAATTGTGCACTAGACATGCGAGCCAGCTTATCATTAGATGGGACAAAATTTGCACATGACCCTGACCTCTTTAAACACTCAAATGAGAGGATAGCTCCGTTAACAGTAACAGTTTTCAATTTATTTCTTTGCTTAGTTTTGAAGATATTAACTTTGCTGAATACTCTCTCCCACTCGGCATTTGAATGTGGTAAACTGAGTGTGGGCAATGCAAACTTTGCCAGATCTACTAAATATGGCTCTTTATGCAACACTGCAGCCCAGAACTTATCGGGTGACTCTACTTCATCAAAGGTTAATTTCTCACAATACATTGGCATCATTCGCCACTGGTCATCTAACTTCTGCATTAATGACATATCATTTGGTGACACGATTCAGCAGTGAGGGACAATAAAGAAGGTGATGCTTTCCTCAAATCTGATGACATAGCATTTTTTGGTGTAAGATAGCACAGTTTTGAGATTACACTATCACTGAAATCATATCTTTTCTTTATTTCACTACATCCTACTACTAGGAAGTTTCGACGTCGCTGAAAAAAATCCCGTAGCTTTTTTTTTTTGTCATTTACACTAGGATCTTTAAATGTTTGTAACACTTTAACACCTAAGTACATTTCATTGTCCCCAAGATGTTTATCATGCCTAGCAGGATCTATACCACTGAGTTCTGTCTTTATTACATAGTCTCTTTCCATGATTGAAAGGAGGTCTTTAAAAAGGAGACTGACCTTTTCATAGAGTTGGCAGATTTTTATTTTTATTTTTTAAAATATATATTATTACAAAATATAAATTTTATTTTTACAAATTTAGTATAGTTTTATAATATATAAACAAAATAAAGGTGAGAATTATTATTATTAGAATTATTATTAATTAATTTTAAAATATTAGTTTTTATAGAATATCAAGTTGACAAATTTCCAACCCAAAATTATCGTACAAACCGTACGATAATATAAAATGGTATTGTACATCGATTTGAGGGTGAAATTATCGTACATGTACGATAATTATCGTACGTCTGGCAACGCTGACCTCGGGTGTGTGGCCAGCTAAGATAGTTGCCAGAAGACTTCTCTGAGGGAAAGTTTTTTGTCTCGAGGTGTAGAAACTAAGTTTCAAATTATTTCTCTCTTGTGTAGCGATTTTCTGCGAATAAAACAGGAAGGATACGGAGTCCTCGTCATTACCCTAACTACGGACTAAAGTGTTCTTTTTTTACGTACAGTATTTGGAAGTGATGCACGAACGAGAGAGAGAAAGCCGCCCGCCATTTGAGTACTTTAGGGGCGTGCAACAGCCTTCAACCACGCAGTCAGATCACATCCTCAAGTTGGAAGAAAGAAACTTCATTAGTGGTATAAACTTCTGTTGTAGGGGAAACGAATCGATATACTGAGTCACCATGATATGCCTCTGGACCAAATACGTCACCAATCTTCCACTGCCTACCAACAAAGTGAGTGGAGGAAATAGCGATTTTTGCTTTATAATTAACTTCCTAATTAACGAGTAACTTTGGTTATCAAGTATATATTAGTTAAAGGCCTTATCTTATGATACTGAACATATCATTTTAATTACTTCGTAATAAATGGAATTTAAGTGATTGTCAATTAATGCAATTTGACGTGATTATTAATTAGAAATTTGTTTCATATTAACTGACGAGAGAGAGAGAGAAATTAGTTTTTAAAATCCCAGTTGGTATGCCGAGAGATTAGTTATTTTTTTAAATTTATAGTTGGCAATCCTGCGCCTCATTTTCAAAGGGATTTTTCCTGATTTTTGTGATCTCAAGACACATTTTGTTTCATTTTACTTTTTAATGTAAATTTTTTTTATTTGTCGGCTTAGGCCGACTTAATTTCTTTCTCTCAATGTCATATTCATCTTAATTCGCCCCACCTTTAATCACCGTGTTTCAAAAGTTAAATTGAATAGAATCATACAAAATCTATTTCGTGTTTCGGCTTCCCATACGTTAGGCCTAATCAGACACGCTTTTGACTCAACCAGGAATCTGATGGAGTTAAACGAAATTCAATATAGAAAAACCGTTAAAGTTTGCAATGCAGAATAAGTTTGATATAACAACTATCATTATAATAATTAAATAAAAATCATGCTAATACAATAAAAACTCATTACATTAAAAGACGACCACTACAACTTAAGTTTAAATGTATGAACGAGGCCCGAACTTTAAATTGGTTTTGGCATTTTAAAGACTTTTAGTTTTCACCGTTTCCTAGCTAAACTCTCATTTCTTAGCTTACGTCCCATAGAAGGTGTTTTTCTTATTAAATTTCCTGTCGATTGGTACTTGTTGGGATTACAAAATAAGGATTTATTAATAATATGATTATAATAAGAATTGTTACATGAGTGGAAAATATAAGTTAGTTAGCATATAAATTTCACGTAGGCCTCAGATGAATTTAAAAATAAAGGACGGTGACTTGGCAAAAAGCCAGAAAACAGGTTTCCACACGTTCGTATTTGTAATATTGTTTAACCAGCAAGGAATGGGAATATCAGTCACGTGATGCCCCACCTTCTGTTTCGTCCAATCCTGTATTCATAAACAGTTTTAGTTTTTAAATAGCATTTGATATATATAACTAAATCATTTAATCTTGTCATAGGTTAAATAAGTTAAACAAATAATATAAAACAGATGGGAATTTGTAAAAATTCATAAATAGTGTATGTAAAAGTTGTCTCTAAGTTTCAATTTATAGGAAAGAGGGATGAAGGATTGTTTCCCCAATGCGAGATGAAAATCCGGAGTGCAGAATGGAGACAGACAGCGCGGCGCAGATAAAGAATCAATCACGCAGTCGAGAACAGGTCAATAGAGAGAGAACTCTGACAGTCTGTCAGTGAGAATGTAATAGGCCATTAGTTAGAGGAAGAAAAGTGGACGTATTATTCAAACAGGTCCCTGGCGCTGCATGGGAATTTCTTTGAAAATTATTAAAGTTCACTCTCAGTCAAATAAGATACTGCAGCTGCTTGTATATATACGAGGGCCACTCTATATATTTTGCACCACCTTTTTTTTTTTTTTTTTCAAGTTTCCTTGTAAGTTCCAAAAATTTTGTACACAAGTAGTTACATACCTTTTTAACAAGTTTTTATTTTTCCACATAGTCTCCATCCTTTTCTACGACTTTCCTCCACCTCAAAACAAGGACCTTTATTCCTTGCTGGTAAAAGTCCGCTGGGTTCCGCTGGAGCCACCTCTTAACCTCTTCAACAACTTCATCGTCTCTCTGAAACTTTCTCCCACGAATAGCATCCTTCATTGGCCCAAATAAATGGAAGTGTGAAGGTGCCAGATCCGGGCTGTATGGAGGGTTGGGTAACACAGTCAAGCGCATTTTTGTGATGGTCTCTCTTGTTTGCAAACTGTTGTGTGGTCTTGCGTTGTCGTGCAAAAGAATGACGTCTTCAAGTTTTCTCTCCGGTCGAACTCGCTTTATACGTCTCTGGAGTCTCTGTAGGGTAGCAATATATGCCTCTGAGTTGATTGTTTGTCCTTTCTTCATAATGTCCACCAGAATCACCCCTTTCATGTCCCAGAATATGGTGGCCATAACCTTTCCTGCAGAGGGAGCCATTTTGAACTTTTTCTTGCGTGGGGAGTCTGCGTAATGCCACTCCATGGATTGGCGTTTTGTTTCAGGTTCAAAGTGGTGAACCCAAGTCTCATCCCCAGTCACAATTCGTGAAAAGAAGTCATCCCCTTCTGTCTCGTATCGAACCAACGACTCAGAAGCAATTTTTTTCTTTGGGCTTTGTGATCTTCAGTCAGTTCGCGAGGAACAAACCGTGAACACACTTTAGTATCCCAGTTGCTGAATTATCGTATTCACACTTCGTTCACTAATTCCTAGCTTCAGTGATAGTTCCTTGTATGTGACGCGCCGATTTGATCGAATGATGCTGTTAGCACGTTGCACAGTGTGAGATGTCACAGCCGATGCCGGGCGACCGCTGCGTGGCTCATCATCGAGGCTGGCTCTCCTTCTCTCCGATGATTTCACACGTTTAGACCAGCGTCCAACTGTGCTTCGATCAACAACAGCATCTCCATAAACGTTTTGTAAACGTTTGTGAATATTTCCAACTGTTTCCTTCTCTGCGGTTAAGAACTCGATAACGGTTCTCTGTTTACGACGCACATCACTGTCAGACGCCATTTTCGAAACTGCATTAACCATCGGTTTCATCAAAAGGTGTTTAAAAGCAGTTTTCTACAAAGAGGGGAGGTTGAAACTGGAAAAATGCAGTTATGTGAAGCGCAGAAAGTTGAAACTTACGGCCCAAAAGACGTTTCAACCCCATGGCCTATTATTTAGCTAAGAGAAAATGGTGGGGCAAAATATATTGAGTGCCCATAATATATATATATATATATATATATATATATATATATATATATATATATAATTTATATATTTGTTTCATATCTGTGACTTAAGTATATTAGATTTTTGTTTACGACATGTTTCATACCAAATTGTGACTTGTGACTTGTGACTTGACATTTGGCGAACTCAAGGCCTACTTTCGTATGAGATAGACTTAAATAATAATTTTCCGCGTATGCTGATAGGCCTAACCCGTCTAGGCTTAAAGTTAAGCTGATTCTTGCTACCAAATTCATAATCATATAACTCGAGTAAAGTCATCACTATTATTTCTCAGATTTACGGGTGCAACAACGACAAGGTAATTAGGGGGACAACCCTTCACACTTAAGAACCCTGGCGTTAAAATTAAAAAATAAATAAACCCTCCCAACCAAATATCACAAACTAGTTTAACCTTCAATATAACAACAGGGCAGGCCTAATATAGGCCTTTGGCCTACCATATGAGACCAGGCTTTCACCCAGCTCTGACATAGTTTCTTAATAGACCCAATTGGATGGCTTAGGATAATTCCTAATTAGGATAATTCAATAGCATTTACATGTTCATTTTTTATTACGTCAAAAACTCGAATATTTGTCAGGCAAAACATCTTTAATTACGTACCAGGCCTAATTTATTTGCGAGAAATTAACTTTAGAGAGGGCCTAGGCATCCCAGGTTTGACATACTCTATAACTGGACGGAATTTATGTAGAAATATGTAATGAATGTCAAACAACAGGAAATTTAATAAGGAAAAACATCTTCTGTGGGACGTAGGCTAAAAGGTGAGTATTTTAGCTAGGAAACGACGAAAACTACAAATTTTTAAAAAGCCAAATCCACCCTAGAGTTCGGGCCTAGGTGGTACACTTAAACTTAAGTAATTAAAATGGTATATTCAGTATCATAAGATAAGATCTTTAGTTAATACATATTTACAAACCAAAGTAACTCGTTAATTATTAGGAAGATAATTATAAACACGAAAAAATCGCTATTTCATCCACTCGCTTTGTTGGTACGCAGCTGAAGATTGATGACGTTTTAGTTTGGAGGCGTACGAAGGAATTCCAAAACGAAAATGGAAAATCTACAGTGGCGAACCTTGCTACAGGATATACTACAAGGAATTCGGAACGAAGCTCGAATCTCACTGCGCCCGCCTAAATAGAGGACCCGCTATTTTTCTCGTCTTGGTGGTGAACAGCAATCAAAATTCCCCTCTTGATTGCAGAATCTGAGAGCATGTCGTTTCAGAAATCTTCCGAATCTGATTTCTGTAAACGTTGGTACATGCAATACATAGTATCGGATCAACGTATATCAGAAGAAGAACACGGATCATCGTGGGTATTTACAGAGTTTTGACGCCGTCGACCCTTGGAATTTCGCTTTCGCTTGACCAGATAAACACGAATATGGCTTCACTGAATAACAATCTACAAGCCCCAGCGTCGCACCACCTTTACTCTCAACCGGGTTATAAATGTCCCTCCCACGATTCCAATATGTAGGGGCACCATCAATAATGCTATGGTTGAACCCACTGCGAGAGAGTGAATAACCAATGTGGCGATGTACTGCCAGTGATGGGTAGCTGCTTTAAAGGAGAACAAAATAGACACCCATGACAAATCTTATTCTGGAAGACCATAAGCTGGAAGATTTGCAGATAATATCAACAAATTGCTCCACAAAATACAGGTATAACAGTTGTGAAGGTGTCACAGGAGTCTGGCATAGCTCATTCAACAGTGAAGGGTGAAAAGGTGAAAGGCCAGAAATTCTCTACGATGCAATCCTCCTTTATGACAATACGGTGCCACTCATAAAGCACAACGTTCAGGAATATTTGGAGTCCTGGGAATAGGAAATCTTGACCAATTCCTCTCCCCCACCAATTATTCTGATTTTAGTCCCTAGACATCCATCTGTTCCCAGAAATGCAGAACAACCTTCGTGGGATCCGATTTGGTTCCGCAGAGGAGGGCATGGCAACGTCCAAGCAGTTGAAGGAGCTTCAGACAAAAAACGCTTCTGTACCAGAAACTGGTAGACCGATGAACCAAATGTACTGAGAACGAGCAGGGAGTACGTTGAATAAAAATACAAACGTCGTTAGCAATCTATTATTTTCCTTCGTAGAACTGGAGGGGAAATGACAGGACTTTTGTGATATTCAAAAGTTGACCGAAAAAATTAAGAAAGTTGACCTTACGAATTGAAAAAATTGACTTATAAAGTTGCCTTTACTTTCAATAATAAAAACGATACTTTAATTACTTATTCTTGCTCTTCTACATCAGTTGACCGAGTGTGGTAAATTATGAAGTATTTGCCGACATTTTCTGGCAAAAAATTGCGATCCTTACTTAATAATTTATTAAGCATGGAGAAAGATCTCTCTACAGCGGCAGTTGTTGGTTGACATGGTAACCAGTAACCACAATACATACAACACAACCACATCCAAAACCAGAACGGACATAACTGAATAAGACAAATACGAGCAGCGAAGTTGCCAGTTAACCAAAAAGATGCCAATTTTTAGTTATTTTAATTATTTATTCCAAAAAATTGACTTTATTTATTTACCTCATTGCTATTTTTTGACCTAACAGGTAAAAGTTGACTTTTGGTTGACCTATTAACTTTGGTAATATACCCCCTACAGGTGTTTTTATTGCATTTTCAGTCGTTTCAGCGAAAAGTTCCCCATAGGAAACAATTTGACTTTATTGACTTTTGACCGCCCTAGTGATAACCCTCGAATATTATATAAGTATATTACATTTTATTATATTACGTTAAGACCAAATTTTAAAATAAAATTAGCTGGTAATTGATTTGCGAAGAATATACTTGATAAAAATTTTAACTAAGTAAAGACGAGAGCTTAAGGGATAAAAGTTGCGATAAAATCTTAAACATACACATTACCTTTATATTTTGTAACTTTTATATTTTTTATATTTTTATCAATGAAAATTTGTTGTTTGTTTGAAGCACAGGACGCTAACGGAACGGGATAATTCACTTTACATAAATTTGAAAATAATGAATGGCTTCAACGCTTGAATAGAATTATTTTTTTTACTTGGTATATTAAATATGATATGTATAACAAAATATCCAATTTTACTTTCAAACTGTGAACTTGGAGTATGTACAGTATAACAGAAATGGTAGAAATGAGGAACTTAGACAGCATATTATGCTCCAAATAGACAGGAAATTCAGAGAAGCGCGAAAGCGATAGATTTGGGGATTATAATGACCGATGATGCGAAATTCGAGACACAAAATCAGATAGCGATAAACAAAGCAAAAAGAGTTGCGGGACAGGTACTAAAAATCTTTAAAAGAAGGGACAAGACAGTAATGATTCCCCTGCTGAAAACACTGATCATACCAAAATTTGAATATTGCTCATTCTTGACGTTCCCATATAAAAAGGAAGAAATTAATAAACTAGAAGATATTCAGAGACATTTCACAGCCAAGATTGATGGCTGCAAAGAAATCAACTACTGGGAAAGACTACGTAAACTAAATCTGTACTCCCTGGAAAGAAGAAGAAGAGGGGTACACCATAATCTACATATGGAAAATGATCGAAAAACTGATACCAAACCTCAAACTAAACCCATTTACTATTCAAACAACGCTGGAAAATAGGAAAGGCAGAATGTAGTGTTCCCAAATTAAAGGCCCAACAAGAGACCTCTTCAACACTGAAGGAAAATAGCTTGGTTGTCAGGGGGCCAAGACTTTTTAACCAGCTTTCAAAGGACCTCAGGAACGTGACAGGGGTCACAGTTGAAGTCTTGAAAAGAAAAGTAAATGCCTGGCTCAGGACGGTACCAGATGAGCCGTGTGTACCTGGCTATGTGCGGTGGAGAGCGCAAGAGAGCAACTCGTTCCTCCACCAATCCAGGCCTAGAGGCGGGGTCACCAGCTTGACCTTCGTGTGAAGAGAGACCAACGCACCGAACTGCTACGAGGTTACGAGGTATAACATGGTAAAAACCAATTTATCTGTTGAAGTTTGAGTTTTCCAATAAAGTTGAAATATCACTAATTACTTTCGGATTTTACATCACATCATCAGTACTATAATTGGGATAGAAGTACAATCAAAACGTAATGTATCATTATATAATGGTGTATTATATGCAAAAATGCATCAATAATCAACATATTTGAAACCTAGGTAGTAGTCAGCTGCAACTGGGGAGCGGTGTAAAACTTTTCTGACTATGTTTAAGTTTAGAAGTTGTGTTCATTTAAATTTGGATTGAATTTAAAAGAGAGAAAGAGAGAGAGAGCGAGAGAGAGAGAGAGAGAGAGCTCACATTCATAAATTTTAGAAAATATTTAAATTTTTTTATTAGATTGGGTAATAATAATCAGTAAGCAGGGTCAGGAACTAGCACAGCGCTCAGGCCAAACAAGCGCGGCCCATTACACTAACTCCTGGATAATTATTATTACCAGCACAATCGGGTGTCTAACCTAACCCCTGACCTCAGTGTTTCCACTTTGCTCATAGGTAAACGGTGTTACCCACTGAGAGTCACTGGCGATGGCAGCTGGACTGGACGATGAAAGTTTGTTTGGTAACAAAGATGACTACTAATGCTTTTGTCCTCATCAATTCACACTTGGAATTAGCTACGATTTATGCCAATATTTATGCCAATATGAAGGTTTTACTACAGTATTCTGAAATTTCGCAAAATGCCTCAATAGTTCTAACCTTTTAATATTTTTTCCATTTTCAAGACCACAATAATTTTACTCATGTAAAACAGCTCCCAATAATAGTCCAGAACATGTGGTAAAGAAATTGCATAAAACTGTAAAATTGCTTCAGAAAAAGAGGCGTGGCTAAACCTCATTTAAAGATGCATTTGAGAGAGATTTCAGTTTTTTTATGCTAATTCGAGAAGTAAATAGGTAACGGATTCCCAATCTCAATTCCAGGCATTTCTAGGCAATTTTAGGTTAGCTAATTTATGTCAAGACCATTCCTATTAAGGCTCATTCGAGCGCACTTTGTAACATGAAGATCCAAGGGAGATACAAATAGGATGGGAAAGGCTTCGTAATTGAAGCTGAATGGCTAAAATATGTAATCACAAATAGTGAGGAGGCGAAGAAGAATAAAGGTAGACTAGAGAGGTGAGGATAAAGAAGAAGTACGTTTAAAAAATGAAGACAAGTGAGAGGTAATAATAAAATAATACATGGATGTAACATGTAAATCTTAATTTATGTAAAGAATGTTTTTCAATTTTTGAAAATTCATGCGAACGTTAAGTAGATTTGCCAAAAAACATTTCCTCTTTTTTTTTTTTTTTTTTTTTTTTTACAAAATATTGTGAAAGAAAACACTGCGGTTAAACTTTTTTGTTTATCTAACCATAATAATGTTTATTAAGAAATCTCTGTCAGCTTTTGAGTTATAATGTAGTTTTTAAGATCTTTTTCAACCTTCCTAAAAGTTGAATTGATACCATTTTCCAGACATTTTAGTATAGTTTTTTTTTACGAGTGAAACAATAGATATCGTAATGAAAAGAGTTTATTACAACATAAAAGAACTACTGTTAATATGTCGTACAATTTCAGAGAAAGAAATTCTCCTACAAACAAAATTTCTTTTTAAAAATTACTAATCGACAATGATTAAAACAGAAAAACAAAACAATATTACCAATTAGTTTTTTTATGCATTTTTAGAGATTTTGTTTCTGTGTGAATTTTTTTACCGAAATTTTACAACGGAAACACTGTTCAAATTTAATAACGTACGAAACGGACGAAATATCTATGGAACCACATCTGTGCTACACTTTCTCAAATTTCTACATGCTCAGTTTAGAAAACAAAGCTTTGGGCAACAAAAATAACTTGAAATCAACTTTCTGCGTAAGATGGATGGATAACATATTAACAGTCTTCACTGAACCAACACATATGCAAAAGTTTATAAGGTATTTAAAAACAAACAACGTACTCAACTTCAAGTATGACAAATCAACAACTGAATTAATTTTCTGGTTGGAAAATTACTAATAACAAGTACAAGCATCAATTTTTTAAATACATTATTTGACATTGCTGCATGTACATGTGGGGTAGATGCTGTGTGTTGTTGTCCTCAAGAACGAAAGGTACCAAAGAATGAGAAAACATTTCTTAATGATCAACGCTCTGACAGAAAATGGTTATTGTAGGTGTTGATATAAGTAAAACTAAGCAGCTTCAGTAAAGCATAAAACGCAAGGAATGGAGAGATGAAAGGATCTGTAAAATTGCAATAACACCAGCTGACTTAGGAGATGTCTTGCAATGGGATATGTCTGAAGGAAGCTCAGGAGAAAATGGAGAAGCCGATTCAAGTTCTGTTAATACATTAATTCAAAATGTGTCACAGACTGATCCTGCAATTGCTCTGTCATCTACTTCAAACTCTAGTAGCAGTGGTAACGCTTGCGTGAGAGTTAGTCTTCCAACACTAGTAAGAGAAGTCGATAGGTACAATGTTTCAGACTGAATTACTGCTGCACTGGCGTCAGTTGTCTTACAGTCAGACAGTCAGACAGTCAAACACCGTGCAAGGCCTATATTTTGATGCTGGGAAAGATAAAACTAAGTAAGTGTAAAAAAAGGGAAACAAGTATTATGCAGATGGTATTATTGAAGAACATATCTCCCTTGTCAAAGAGCCAAATTCAGTATACCTCGGACAAATCACTGTTTCATCAGGTACAGCAGGACGCATTCAAAATGAAATCACACGATGGCTGGAGGAAAAAAGGGTCGTAATGGAGTCTTTTGTAGTTGTTGGGTGTAATAGCACTAAAATACTGTAAACACAGGTGTCAAAGCTGGGGCTATTCGCCTTCTTGATATCCACTTAAAACGACCACTTCAATGGCTAGTTTGTTTGTTGCATGCCAATGAGTTGCCGCTATGACACCTGATCCAGCATCTTGGTGGTGTAACGCATGAACCCAAAGCATTCTGTGGTGCAATAGGCAAAGAACCACTCAAGTTCGAGGAGTTGCCAGTGGTTCAGTCCCAACCAATTAAGTTTGACGAACCATTACCAAATTAGTCCAGGCAATTTGTAGTTAGACCTGGGCAAAATTGCTTCAGAAGCTTTCTAAACTGTTTCCAGCTCAGGAACCATTGCCGAATAACATATCCAAAATCCGACAAAATTGGACCCCGGGAACACCCCCAAAAATGAAATTCAAAATGGCGGACTGGATGTTTCCTACGAAAAAAAAAAATATATAATTTACGCTTTTATTTATAGAGATACATTTGATGCTTTTTCTTTCAGTTGTAATGTTTTAAATAATTCAACAATATACAACACAACCAGTTATTACGCAAATATAATGTTATATAGTTTTTTACAGATTTTTATAATCAATAATACAACAATTATTTTTTCCCAGTTTCAAGTTATGTTCATTACAGAAGAAGTGATACCTGGTCACAAACATACAGAAATTAATCCTCTTCATCACTATCATCGGATAGATTACCGGTACTTGGGTTGTTATCGCAACCACTGATTTGGCACTCGCCACAAGCGGCTGAACAGGGCATTCCATTACGCTTGCATCCACATCTTGAAGTAGCACATTTCGTCTTGCAGGAGCAGCGGATCATGTTGAGTAGATAATTTGGAGCTGGTGGCTTGTCGCAGGCTGTAGGGTAGTAGGAATTATTCTTTACATACCAACCCCACTGTTCTGCATCGATCTTCTCTTCTGTAGACTTCCAGATTAGTATTTGAAAGTATGTGCGAAAGCTGTGGTACTTTGTGGACGCATCGGTAGGTGGCAAACGTTCGGGTGTAACAAAAGATTTAGCTGTAGCTACCTTTTCAACTAACATTCGATGACGTAGTGCGTTAGTGGATTCAAGTGTTTTGCAGCCATACAACAGAAGCATTGCCTTTCTTCCAGCGGCTTCAATGTCAGAGTGTTGGCAACAATCAGAACAGAATGTATTTGCAACTGAACGGAGTTCAGCCACCTTCATCAGTGTGTCGAATGCTTTGGCTTTACCGATCGAAAAAATTCTGGATGTGCTATCACAGCCCGTGAAAGCATACACAAACAGGAGATACTTGCAGATGTCATTGCCTAACAATGATTGAATGCTGAGAATATCATACACAGGATTAGGAGATGGTCCCCGTCTTATATCGCTGCGATAGTACAACTTGAAACCACTGTCCTTGGCATGGTACAGAAGGAGAATCAGCAAGTCGGTGTCTTCCCCTATTACTGTTGTAGTTGCATTTTCTGATGAGGAAACTGCTGCACGAACGATGTCCACATCAGCATCCCCATCTGCGTTGTGAACAGTACACCCGTGCTTCTTCAACATCTCACCTACGAGGGAAATAAATGCTTGCTTGTTGTTTTCATTAGCCAAGAAGTGTTCCTTCTGGCCAACAAACTTCATGCTTGGACTGAGATTCACATTTCTGCTTGTCTTGGTGCTGCGTCTTCTGTGGGTCATGTCCTTGATCGTAGGAGAGCTACTGTAGCCATCAAAAACAATGATTGCTTTTCCATATGTTTTCAGAGTGAAATCGGCATATGAGTTGGCGATGCTGTCATATGTTTCATCTTGACGCCAGGAAACACGATGTAGTAGAGATCCACCATCCAATACGTACTGGTCTGTGCACTGAATTTCTTGAACTTCTTCCATGCGTAAAGTGTCAGTGTATTTGATTATTGCACGAGCTAGCTGAGACTTATCGGGTTTCCTCAAGATACTTCGTGATTCGAACAATGCAGGAGGATATGCACACAGTTCGTAACACATGACATCTTCAAGATTCATGTCTCCGCCAGTGGCAACAGTCATCATTCTCTGAAACAGTAGTGCAGGACCTACTTCTATATCTGAAGCATCAGTGATCACAACGGCAGAAGCAGATCCTAGTGTTTTCACTTTGTCAGATCTTTTGGCAGAATATGTAAAGGCTTGTTTCCCAATCATTTTTACGACAATGTTCGTACCGATTGAATGCAATTGATGAACGTTAACTTCAGGATCAGCAGTTAGCCCTGTTACAATGTTGCAGAGACCCGAGGTAGAATGGAATGGGGATAAGGATTCCAGACGTTCAAGTACTTTCTTCATGTCATTACTGTCCCTGATTTGTCTACTTCTCCTCATTTCCTTGTGCTGTTCACTACTTTCCAACAAAACTCTGGTGTATTCCTGCATTGCTAAGTTATAAGTGGAACACAGAGGCATAGAAAAGAGCCACGTTGTCCTTTGGATGTCTGTAAATCCACTTCCGCGTGTCAGTCCGCCTCTGCTTTTCAGGGAACGCATTAGTACTTGTTCTATCACCAGGTCTGTGCCGAGTCCGGCTCATAATCTGTCGCTTCTTCTTACCACAAACTTACCTTCCTGGAACATTTTGTTAACGGCTGGATTTTCAGAAGGCAAACTTAACATTTTCTGCAGGTACAGGTATATCGATTTCAGGTAATTGTGATGTCCGGCTGCTGCAATTATGGGGATGGTCTCCAGCATAGCTTGCAAGTGCAAATCCCACGAGCCGGTTCTGTCTGCTGTTATCAAGGAACGTGCAATGTTGATCATTCGCTGATATTCCAACCAGAGTTGACTTGTTTGCGAAGTAGATTGTAGGTCAGTTTTCTTCGCATCCAAAGTGGTAGCAATCTGAGACAATGCATTCGAAGATTCCACATCCTCAACTGATTGTTTGGCGGTCATAACATCGTCGAGCAGGTCACAAGCTTCCTTATGGAGGTCATGAGGAGTTCCATCTTCATTACGAGGGAAAACGTCTGCGACTAGTAAGGTACTAAGAGCTGCATCTACTATCATATGACCACGTATCGCTCTTGAAACAGCTTTTCCAGACATCATGTGTTGCACGGCATTTGGTCCGTACATTTCTTGAAGTACTTCAGACAATCCTGAACCATTCATAAGAGTACCGACTGCTCCCAAAAGATTCATCAGAGTGTGAAATGATCCCAGCATTAAAACAATGTCCTGCAGGTCTCTCTGTTCATTGATGATTTGGGAAGCTTTCCAAAACAAAGGCTGATCAAAGGTAATAATGCATGGGACTTTTTGATCGCGTGCTATCTTGCTCAAATATAGTAATGTCGAAAATATGCAGGTCATGTCAGCATGTCAGTTGGCGACATATCTATGATGGGAAGGAACGTGATCGACGCCACACCTGGATGTGAGACACTTGATCCACCGTGAATTGCCTGCATTGTTCCGGACCAACTTGGACCTGATCTTTCTGCTGAAGATATCTGCCAGAGAAGACTAAGTCGACTTATGGTGGCAGTGGGTACTGGAAGTTCGCGGAATGAGATGTCCCTCAACATGCTTCTCGCGTGTCTATATTCCCTAATGTCAACGGTTGCAATCTTCTTAATGTCATTGTCACCAACATTACGCCTGTGAATAGAAGGGTGGATCTTGATCTTCGGAGTTATTGCGGCAATCATACCCATTCCATGAAAGGTATTCTTCCCATCCAAAGTGCAGACATCATGATCGACGTTATCTGCTGCTAGAAGGACTGCAGTGTTTTCATCAACAGTAAAAGAGCCAGACCCACTTGCCAGCGCCGCGTTTCTTTCGAATCTTGTTACTTCTGCATACGACGAACAGTAACCCAGCTGATGGAGAACGTCAATAAGGTACCTTGACCTAAAGTTGTGGTGTAGCTGAACCGACAAACCGATCTGTAGTGGACATAGTAATCCTCTAGGACGGGTTGCTTGCATAATGCTCTGCCCAATTGCACCTATTTTTCTTGAAGCATCCTGTCCCGCAAATGCTTTTGATAATAGCAATTTCAGACTGTTGGGAATGTAATCAAGAGCACTTTCTGCAGTGATGTCATTTGGAGATGGATACACATCTTTTCTAGGCGAGTCGACAGACTTGATATCACTTCTGATTATTTTTGCAGCAGCTTCTACTAGGTAAATCTTCTGTAGCTCTATATCTATATCACATTCTTTCGACTTTTTGTGATAATCTATAAGAATTTCATTAGCTGTCTCTCGTAGTGTTACTACATCTGCCTTCCCACTTTCACCTGATATTATGATCTTGTCTCCGTAACGTTCTAAAAGCTTTCTCTTCATGTGCCTGCGTTCGTAGACAGAGCTCTGACTTCCTTGAAGATATTCCTCCATTTTGGAAATTAGGTCTCCAATCAACAGTTGTTCATCATCATTCTCTTCCAGGTAAGCACAGGTCTGAAGGAATGCTTGGTGTTGCTCTTCATTAGTTGGTCTCCCTTTCTTCGAATCATGATCGTCGGAGGAGTATGCGCGAGGAATGTTTTTTCCACTTCGAAAATTTACGCTGCAGGTGTGATGGTAGACACAATCTGCAGCAGGAAGATCACGAAGATAATACTCCAGACGGCCTTTTACATTAAACGACCATTCATCGCAGCGGCTTTCACAGCACCTTTTTATGGTTTCGGAGAACTCTGTAGTTCTTATTTTGACATGCTCTGATTTTGGTTTGTGTTTGGAAAAAAAGTCCACAAAGGTATCACAAAACAAACAGTGAGTAGCACTGGAAAATGCGTATTCATGAAAACGAGCACTTTTCCTTGGTATTGCCTCGGCTGCGGTCTGTCGCTTCTTTATTTCAATGGTCTTTTTATCCGTAAACCTTTTCCTACATACAACGTGAACACTTATTCCAGCTGTTGCAACAACATCGCTTCCACGGCTGCGGCTGGATGCATTTACACCATCTGCTCCTTTTTGCGAGATGTGAACCACTTCCTGTCCGCTGTCCAATTTCTCCTTACAAATCACGCACAATTCTTCAGGGGTCTGCATTCTTGAAGGCGGATGCACACCGAGTCAGCCGTACACCGAGTCAGTCTGAAACAGAAAACACAAATTAATAAACTGTGTTGCAGTATTTAAAAGGAGTACATAATAACAGTTTTAAAGAAAATGACAAGCACAAATACGCAGATTTGATAGTGGGTAGTAGGAATTAAAGAGTTGTATATAATATAAGTTTATAAAGATGTAGCAATGTCCATTCTCACATACACTCCATACAGTATATTTTATTTACATTACGTGACGTCATAGTTTAATACTAGCCGCCTAATACAATTTTTAGTGTCATATAGGTTAATTTAGAAACGAAAATGTGTTTTAAAACAGTTTACTGATCAAGAAAAACGTCATAACTCTCTCTACAAAGCGAAATTAAAATTTATTGTATTTCGTAGGAAACTGCCAGTCCGCCATTTTGAATTTCATTTTTGGGGGTGTTCCCGGGGTCCAATTTTGTCGGATTTTGGATATGTTATTCTGCAATGGTTCCTGAGCTGGAAACAGTTTAGAAAGCTTCTGAAGCAATTATGCCCAGGTTGAAGCTATTTTTGCTCTAGATTGCCTGGACTAAATATATATATTCCAAAGGATCTCAGCAAAGCTCAAAACTACCTATACCAGATGTGTCAGGCTGTATCATTAGGACAGTGTCCAATGGAACTGGCACAACGTAATCCTGGCCCAATGTCACATTCTCGATGGCTAACAACAGCAAACAGGATTCTTCGCCTGTATTTAGGTACCAAAGATCTACCACAGAATCTTCAAACGTTAGCAACCTATGTGACAACTGTCTACGCGGCTGTGTGGTTCGGTATCAAAACTGCTCCCTCTTGCAATAATGGAGCAAGGCATTTGTTTCTGTTGGTGAAATGTTCTCGTTATTTTCAAGGAAAGGAGAGAAAAATTATTGATGCTGTGATTGAGCACAAAACATTTTTTGCCCATTCAGAGAAGTTGCTGCTAGCATTGCTTACTGATGAGCGAAATAACATCCGAGAGTTAGCACTACGTAGAATTCAAGCAGCTTGATCTCAGCGACGGCAACATGTTCGAATAACGTCGGGCAGTTCAGGGTTCCGAAGATCAACTTCAATGCACGCCACTGGAATATTCTTGAGAGAACAGACCCGCCGCTCACAACGTACATCAGTCACTCATCAAAAATGGTACTCATCCCTCGACTTTCAAATTTAAGATGTCATGCCATGCCGCACAGAAGCGGTAGAGAGGTGTGTCAAGTTGGTGACAGAAGCATCATCTGTGTGTAGAGCTTTGCGAAGAGATGGCTTCATTAGGTCAAAACTAGAATCGTAAAAGATTATGGGGGTTCTAGATTAAAAAAAAAGGACTAGAAGCTGCTATAGTAATTCAGTAAATGTGTCCAATGGTAGAGTGGTTGGATGGGCACGGTAGAACTCAACATGCAATCACCTCCTCGTGGTGAGTTCTGGGTTATTCGAGAGTTAGAATCACGTTTCAGCTGAGAGTTACATAAAAAAAATACCAACATATAAGACCTATACCTACATATTTCCAATTACTGCTGAAAATCAAATTACCTGGCATCAGTTGAAAGCCTTGTTGGGCGTCAATAGTTCAGCTTCTGGTTGGGTGATTCTTGCCATCTCATACAAAAAAATTGCGAGTGGCAGTTGAAGATAAAGTCGGAGCAAGTTGATATTTTTATGTGTTCCTACTTAACTCACTTGACAACCAACGCACACTCTGTCGGCATCAAATTTGGGATAATAAAACCCAAGGCTACTTCATCTTCTGGATGGGTAGCTCGTACCATTTTATAAACTAAGAGGTCACTGGTAGCAGCTGAAGATAAGGTTGCAGTAAGTTCATATTGTTAGATTTTCTTACCAATATCAAAAGGCAACCATCGCATACCTTGCCAATATCAGGCTCGAAAAACAAAATCCACCCCTATCCGATCGGCCCACTCTAGTATACATCAAAGCAAATAACTCGTATTTCTGACGACTGTTTTGTTTTTCGATTTGTCTGGTGAGGCTGTTTAATCTCTTCGTCACAGCAAAGGTCATGGGGCACATGGGGCTGCAGATTTACGTGAGTTCCGAAACACCGGTCGCTACATCATCTGGACGCCGAGCAAGGTCACCCATCCAACTACCACCCAGACCCAATGTCGCTTAACTTCGCTAGTCTAACGGGAAGTGGTGTTGCGACATAGCTACGAGGTAGCCCCGTGACACGGATCCGTATGTGAATGTTTGTCTTTTCGTTCATGTCTAATACTTAAATTTCACTTAATGTAAACGATTTTTATTTTTTTCGGGAAAACCCCGACCTCAGTGAATATATCCCCTCCCCCATAATCATCACATTTTGAGATAACTACCCACCTACACAACCAACCAACCGATCTTTTCAGAACCACCTTTAGCCGGAGTTTCGGTCGGAACCTACTCCAGGAAGTTCTGGTTGCTCCTCGGGATTAGGTGAAAGACTTTAACTCCCACTCTACATTTAGCGTTCAACAACTTTTGTGAAAGTAGTGATTTCATGAAATCCCTAAAATTATCAGTAAGATTGTTAAACTAGTGATTTCACTCAGGGACTTAGGTTAGGTTAGGTTAGTAATTCTCTGAAGTCCCTGAGTGAAAGTAATTACACGAAATTACTAAAAATTTCGGAGATTTCATGAAATCACTATTTTCACAATCCTACTGTAACATATATACGTATATGTGAATTCCCAATAAGAGGAAAAGCTTAAAAAGATTTTTTTTTAATTAATTGTAATACATCAGGTAATTTTAATTAATTGTAATACATCAGGTAATTTTTTAAACACGTGACAGGTTTGTACTTTTTTATTAGAAGGTACAGTAAAAATTTCATGTTTTCATTTCAGTTAATAAAAAAAAAAACCTTTTAAAATATTACATGTTTTAAAAAAAACCTGATACATCTATACCTAAGTTTGTTTTCACCCAAATTATTCATTCTGACAAAGGCCAAATTTGTTGCCGTACCTTAGACCTAGACTCCTAGAGCTTAACGTGGAATCTAGGGTTTCTCGTTTTCAGGGGTTTTCACTATCCCGGTTTGCCGGACAAAATCGGCCATCGTCCCGGGATTCCGGGATTTCTCGGTTTATTGTAAATATGTATATATGGACAATTAACGATAAATCCCAATATGCAATGTTAGCTACACTACTTAGATATAAAAATAAAAGAGTTTCAGTAGAATTTCATTTAAAAAGTACTTCCACATATAAAAATATAAAACATTTTCTTTGTTTTACAAAAAAAAAAGGCAAAATATATATATATCCCATTCAAAATCAAAATCAAGCAATTTCTTCTTTTACAAAACAAAAGAAAGCAAGAAGTTAAATATTGAGAGAAAACAATAACAAAACAAACATGAGTGAGTTATCAACTCAAGGTACAATACTACAGGGTGAGCGAAAAGTCCCTGTGCACCTGTCCACTTCCAACACAGTGCAGGTACAGGTTCACTACACTTCTTGCGGATGCACAGGGACTTTTCGCTCACCCTGTAGTAAGCATTATTCGAGTTGTACAACGCAATGAGATCCGTGCTATTATAAATTTGTCAACATGGTCTTTATGTTTGTATTTTCTAGATACAGTAATAAATTAACGTAAAAATATTTGAAATAACGTTTTTGCAATACTTTATAAAACCCGGGAAATCCCGAGATTTATTTGCTGCGCTTCTCTTGGGATTTAAGGTTATCATTTTCGGCCCGGGATCTCGGTTGAGAAACCCTAGTGGAATCCGAACCACGATTCGCCAGGAAGTCAGAAATTACAAAGAACTCGACCAAACTCGACTTCAAAACCTACTCGTTCAGTAGCCCACTGTCTTCATCATGAGGCTACCCAGGGTACCCATTTATTTAAAAAATTTTGTGGAAGGATGAACAGTTGGGTGACCTGAGTACCTCCTGCGCTCGTCAAAAATCGAACCCGAGGACGGTGAATTTGTAGTAAGCGATGCCAGCCACTACATTACCATAATATATATATATATATAAATTATATATATATATATATACACAAACCTTTCGTTAGCTTCCGCCCGAATTGTTCATTCTAACGGAGGTCACGCTTTTCACTCCACCTTAGACCTACAGTTTAACGTGGAATCTGAACCACGCCCCACCAGCAGCCCAGCGTCTTAACCACTAGGCCACCCAGGGTACCCATTTACCTACCAACCACTTTCTCTATTGTGTGGAAGAATGAACAGCTGGGTTTTGATGCGCGCCGGCTGCCGTCACTGGGTCTCGAACCCGGGGCCAATGGATTCGTAGTCAGCGACGCTAACCATTACACCACCGATATATATATATATATATATATATATATATTAAAGTTTCTCAATCTGAGAAACTACTAAACTCGTAAGTGCTCTTACATCGTCCATAATTCTTCTTTAAGATGGATTGAAAATAATCCCTTCCTGCGAATGGTCACATTCCTTGGATTACAAGATTCCCAATACTGTTCGCAGATGTCTTTAAAAGCAAATGTATATCGTTATCACGTGCTGTGCATATATATATATATATATGATGAATAAAACCACGAAGGAAAGGAAACACAAAAAGGTGCTCAAGCGCTTTCGTCTAATGACATCCTCAGGAACACTGAAATACATAAAAGGTTACGGCCTATATATAGGTTACAGAAAGAAAAAAAATAAATAAATAAATAACATACATACACACAAACACACATATATATATATATATATATATATATATATATATATATATATATATATATATATATATACATATCTACACACACACACACACACACACATATATATATATATATATATATATATATATATGCAATAAACAGAGAAGTAAAAATAAAAAATAAAAATTAAAGGATTAACAAAGAGGCATACAGATTTGTAAGGAAAAATATCGATTTTTAGCACAAGATCAAATGAATTATAAAAATACAAATTTATACTGGAAATCTGCCCGGGTTTTAACACTTTGCCTTTTATAGTCAAGTTTCGATATATATAAAAATAAAATGAAGATTAAAAGTTAATAAAGTAGCATACAAGTTTACCAAAGATTTAGCGTCCTACCCTTTTTATCTAAATCTGTTTTGAAGGAATTCAAAACAACAGGATCGAGTTGAAAAAGACCTTTGCTTATGTTGAAGTTATTTGAAAGTTGGATAATGGCAGACTCAAGAATATTTCTATTAACAATGTTGCTAGAGTGAAATAAAACTGAAGCATTATTCCAATCAATACAGTGGGATAACTCTGACAAATGGACAAAAAGAGCACTGGACAACTGTCCTGTTCTAACGGAATATTGATGCTGTTTTATACGTGTGTGCAAATCCTTTCCCGTTTGACCTATGTAAAAGGAATCACATTGTTTACACCCAATTTTATAGATAATGCCTGAATTATTGGTAGGGCTATTTTTTACTATGATATTTTTCACAATATTGTTATATGAAAATACTACATTAATATCCAAAAGTTTAAGTACATTAGCAATGCCTAAAAAGCCCGGGTAAAATGGAAGTACTAAAATATTTTTTGACAAAGTACGAGTGTTATTATTGACACGATAGAAAGTTCGTTTTGCCTTGTTGAGACAAGATTCCATAAACACAGATGGATAACACAGATCACTTCCAATACCGTTGATTTTTTCCAATTCGGCATCGATGTATTCCGGACTGGCGATCCTAAGGGCGCGGAGAAACATTGATGAAAAAATGGCCTTCTTAGTCGGGGTGTCATGTCCCGAGTAAAAGTGAACGTAGGACAAATTGTTTGTTGTTTTCCGATAAATACTAAACTTAAAACCTGGGCTTTCCCTATGTACACGCACATCCAAAAATGGGATTGAATTGTCTTGTTCCACTTCTAAAGTAAACTTAATGGAGGGGACTTGATCATTTAACTGAAGGAGGAAGTTATCCAGGTCACGATTCATGGGCCAGATACACAAAATATCGTCGACGTACCGCAACCAAGGGATGCCAACCCCCAGGATTCTCGGAATGTAAGTAATTTCGAAAAACTCCATATAAATATTGGAGGGGCGATATGTACTTAAACTTTTGGATATTAACGTAGTATTTTCATATAACAATATTGTGAAAAATATCATAGTAAAAAATAGCCCTACCAATAATTCAGGCATTATCTATAAAATTGGGTGTAAACAATGTGATTCCTTTTACATAGGTCAAACGGGAAAGGATTTGCACACACGTATAAAACAGCATCAATATTCCGTTAGAACAGGACAGTTGTCCAGTGCTCTTTTTGTCCATTTGTCAGAGTTATCCCACTGTATTGATTGGAATAATGCTTCAGTTTTATTTCACTCTAGCAACATTGTTAATAGAAATATTCTTGAGTCTGCCATTATCCAACTTTCAAATAACTTCAACATAAGCAAAGGTCTTTTTCAACTCGATCCTGTTGTTTTGAATTCCTTCAAAACAGATTTAGATAAAAAGGGTAGGACGCTAAATCTTTGGTAAACTTGTATGCTACTTTATTAACTTTTAATCTTTATTTTATTTATATATATATCGAAACTTGACTATAAAAGGCAAAGTGTTAAAACCCGGGCAGATTTCCAGTATAAATTTGTATTTTTATAATTCATTTGATCTTGTGCTAAAAATCGATATTTTTCCTTACAAATCTGTATGCCTCTTTGTTAATCCTTTACTTTTTAATTTTTATTTTTACTTCTCTGTTTATTGCATGCATATAATATATATATATATATATATATGTGTGTGTGTGTAGATATGTATGTATATATATAATGTTATAATGTTATAATGTTTCAGACCAACAAAGACCCTAGGATCCACTCATGGCTGGTCTACCTAACTGTGTTCGTAATCGTGTATTGTGTATGTCCTCCGTGGTGGCGAAGGGGACCTACAATTTTACGTGGGTTCCGAACCACAAGAACATAAGAAATTTATGTAAAAACCGCCGGTAAATTGGCAACGACCAATTTTTACGAAACTAAATAATTATCAATTTAAAACCAATTAATTATCGATTTAAAACTAAAGATAGAATCTCTGGATCCAGAGGATCTAGTCATAATAGACTACTATCCACAAATATGTTACACTCTATATCTATTTATAACGGACATGCAAATATATCAGATCCAAAGAATCCATTCAATTTCATTACGGTATCCATCAAGTCACGGTCCATATCGATTGCGGACCAAGTCAAAATTTACAATCATATACATTACAATATATACACTTACGAGAAAAAGTGTAGGTGTGGCTGTAAAGACTGTACAGTAATGTAGAAATGTGTGGGCACCCATTTTGGGTCTCCCATTTAAAGGTGTTTGTGGGGCAAGTGAAGATCATGAGTTTTTCAATACCTCACAGTACTATGGGGGGCACCGCTCGGCAGAGGAATCTCTTTAAATGGGGTGTGTAAGGACAGAGAGTATCCCCTAACCCAAGACGCTGCCTCCCTATATCCCTCAACACTTGTGTTGAGCTGTGGGATCTATCCCCAGAAAGCCTTAATTTTACTACCTTAAACTATACCCTTTCATCAACATATGCGTCTAATCGATTTTTAAACTTACACCCGTTATTTCTAGTCCTATTATATTGAGATATTTCGAAAAAGCTATCTCTATCTACGTTATCGAACCCATTCATAATTTTGAAAACCTGGATTAGATCACCCCTTAACCTCCTAGTCTCGAGTGTTGTCAATTTTAACTCCTTAAGCCTATCCTCGTACGACTTTGACCTAAGCGACGGAATCATCTTAGTTGCTCGTCTTTGAACTCTTTCGATTTTGTCTATATCTTTGCGCATATGCGGATTCCAAAATTAGACCGCTTACTCCAAATGGGGTCTAACTAATGATTTATAAAGTGGAACTATAATATCGCGCGATTTGTACTCAAAATTTCGAGCTATAAAACCTAACACTTTGTTCGCCTTATTGACCGCTGCTGTACTTTGTTTCGCTACTTTTAAATCACCCGTGACTATAAGTCCTAAATCTTTTTCCTGCTCTACGCTTGTTAAATCTTTCCCTGACATACTGTACGCAAATTACCGTTACGCGAACCTATGCAAAATTTTGCACTTATCAACGTTAAATCTCATTTGCCATGTGACTGACCAATCAACGATTTTATTCAGATCTTCCTGAATTTTACCTCTATCTTCGTTATTAATCGCCCTACCACCCAGTTTCGTGTCATCCGCAAACTTTGAAACTGTACTGACTAGGCCGACATCTAAATCGTTAATATATATAAGAAAAAGCAAGGGGCCCAATACAGAACCCTGAGGAACGCCACTCGCTACATTAGCCCAACACGACTCCGCTCCATCAACGACCACCCTCTGTTTCCTGCCTCGCAACCACTGCCTTAGTTTTTTCAATGAGTCTTTTGTGCGGCACGGTGTCAAACGCTTTTTGAAAATCTAAATACACTACATCAACCGCCCGATGTCTATCGTAAACGTCAACGCACGCTTGGAAAAATTCTAAAAGATTAGTTAAGCAAGATTTGTTTCGCCTAAATCCGTGCTGCGTATTTCTAACTAGCTTATGGAATTCTAAGTGTTCGACTATACGATCCCTAATTATTGATTCCAGTAGCTTACCTACAACAGACGTTAAACTGATTGGTCTATAATTTCCCGCCGCACCTTTATCGCCTTTCTTAAAGATGGTAGTTACGTTTGTACGTTTGCTAACTTGAAATTATCTGGTACGCACCCCTCAGAAATAGACGCATTAAAAATCTTTGTTAGCGGCACAACAATGCTATCTTTTAATTCTTTTAGTTGTATGGGATATATGGAATCCGGCCCCGGTGATTTACGCCTTTTCATTTTATCAATATAGCACGTTACCTCCCCTTCACTAACCACTATATTATCCAAAATATTACCATTATCAAACGGTATTATGTCCGTGACCGTAGGGATATTTGTTACATCTTCTATAGTAAAAACTGACGTAAAAAATTCGTTTAGCAAGGTAGCCATTTCCTTGTTTTCAGAAACTAGATCTCTGTTTAGATTTTTCAAAGGCCCCAAGACGCTTTTTACTGGATTTCTATTATTGACGTATTGAAAGAATCGCTTGGGGTTTTCTTTACCGTCACGAGCTATGGAGATTTCAAATTCGCGCTTGGACTTTTTTATTGCACTTTTCGCTTCACGCCTTAGAGATATGTAGTTGTTTCGTAACCACAAATTGTCTTTATCGCACTTATGTAGCCTATAAGCCCTATCTCTACTCTTTATAATGTCTCCTACTCTAGAAGTAAACCACAAGGGCTTGTTGTTTACTTTCGCAGGCTTAATTTTGTACGGTACACATTCCTCATTTATAGTCCTAAATACTGTTTCGAACGATTCCCACATTGTTTCGAACGATTCCCACATTAGTTTTGCGTTGGAGTTCCCCATCACGTTTTCCCAATTGACGTGTGACAATTTATTTCGAAATTTACTAAAGTCTGCGTGCTGGAAGTTAAGAATTTTCGTCGAGTTAGCTGGTTTCGAGTGACTTACTGAGAGGACAAACTCTACCATATTGTGATCGCTATTGCTCAACGGTTCTATTATTTGAAGATCAGTAATTAGCCTATCATCCGTAGTTATTACTAAATCTAAAATACTGTCCAACCTCGTAGGTTCCCCAACCTTTTGAATAAGAAAGCTATCCTCGAGAAAATTAACTAAACGATTACCTTCCGCGTCTCCCTGCATTGTATCGTAATTTACGTTAGCGCAATTAAAGTCACCCATAACTAAAGCCTGCTCACTACCGATTATTCGCTTTAGTTCACGATATAACGCTTCGTCCGTATCAGCTGTTTGATTAGGGGGCCTATATATAACCGCAACAACAAGTTTGAAATTGTTCAATTTAAGTTCTGCTATGTGTTTGTGTGTATGTATGTTATTTATTTATTTATTTTTTTTTCTTTCTGTAACCTATATATAGGCCGTAACCTTTTATGTACTTCAGTGTTCCTGAGGGTGTCATTAGACGAAAGCGCTTGAGCACCTTTTTGTGTTTCCTTTCCTTCGTGGTTTTATTCATCATAAATATTTTTCACGTGTTACTTTCGTGAAATAATTTTCATATATATATATATTACTATTCAAAAGTTTGAAAACATCAGTGGTATATGGGTATTTATAGCTATCATTTGTCGCATATGTACATTTTGAATGAAGGTACAAAACACAGACAAAGATATATATATATATATATATATATATATATATATATATATATATATATATATATATATAGACACGAGGGCCAACCAATATATTTTGCCCGACCTTTTTTTTTCTTTCCAAGTTTCCTTCTAAGGTCCAGAAATTTTGTACACAAGTAGTTACATACCTTTTATACAAGTTTTTATTTTTCCACATAGTCTCCATCCTTTTCTACGGCTTTCCTCCACCTCGAAACAAGGGCCTTTATTCCTTGCTGGTAAAAGTCCGCTGGGTTCCGCTGGAGCCACCTCTTAACCTCCTCAACAACCTTATCGTCACTCTGAAACTTTCTTCCACGAATAGCATCCTTCATTCGCCTAAACAAATGGAAGTCTGAAGGTGCCAGATCCGGGCTGTATGGAGGGTGGGGTAACACAGTCAAGCGCATTTTTGTGATGGCCTCTCTTGTTTGCAAACTGTTGTGTGGTTTTGCGTTATCGTGCAAAAGAAGGACGTCTTCCAGTTTTCTCTTCGGTCGAACTCGCTTTATACGTCTCTGGGGTCTCTGTAGGGTAGCAGTATATGCCTCTGAGTTGATTGTTTTAGTCCTTTCTTCATAATGTCCACTAGAATCACCCCTTTCATGTCCCAGAATATGGTGGTCATAACCTTTCCTGCAGAGGGAGCCAGTTTGAACTTTTTCTTGCGTAGGGAGTCTGCGTGATGCCACTCCATGGATTAACGTTTTGTTTCAGGTTCAAATTGGTGTACTCAAGTCTCATCCCCAGTCACAATTCGTGAAAGGAAATCATCCCCTTCTGTCTCGGATCGAACCAACGACTCAGAAGCAATTTTTTTTTCTTTGGCCTTTGTGATCTTCAGTCAGTTCGCGAGGAACAAACCGTGAACACACTTTTGAGTATCCCAGTTGCTGAATTATCGTATTCACACTTCCTTCATTAATTCCTAGCTCCAGTGATAGTTCCTTGTATGTGACGCGCCGATTTGATCGAATGATGCTGTTAGCACGTTGCACAGTGTGAGATGTCACAGCCGATGCCGGGCAGCCGCTGCGTGGCTCATCATCGAGGTTGGCTCTCCCTTTCTCCGAAGATCTCACACGTTTAGACCAGCGTCCAACTGTGCCTCGATCAAAAACAGCATCTCCGTAAACGTTTTGTAGACGTTTGTGAATATTTCCAACTGTTTCCTTCTCTGCGGTTAAGAACTCTATAACAGCTCTCTGTTTACGACGCACATCACTGTCAGACGCCATTTTCGAAACTGCGTTAACCATCGGTTTTAAAGAAGGGCGTTTAAAAGCGGTTTTATACAAGGAGGGGAGGTTCAAACTGGAAAAATGCAGTTATGTGAAGCGCAGAAAGTTCAAACTTACGGCCCAAAAGACATTTCAGCCCTATGTCCTATTATTTAGCTAAGAAAAAAGGGTGGGACAAAATATATTCAGTGCCCCTAGTGTGTGTAATATATATATATATATATATATTATGTAGAGGCACACCGGAAATTCCTTTTCCTCGCCTTCTTCCTCACTGCTTGTAGAAGTAAACAAAGTGATGAAATCCGGAACACGTGTGCTGAAACGCATGGGGAATACAGATTTCGAGATGATTCTAAGAATTCGCACCAAACACATCATGAGAGCGCATATAAAAGCCTCAGTCAACTTTAATTCCTTACCTTACCCCTCAAAAAAAAAAAAACCTGCGCATCCCTGGTGAGCCGGAGGCCCCATAAACCCTCTTACTATACTTCCCTTTTCCTCACTTTCTAACGTCTTTCCCACAACTCTATCAACTTAACCTCTTATAACTTCAACAACAACAGCTCCTCCACTTGCGTTTGTTCTCTGGCTTTCAACACTGAAGTCTCTCTCTCTCTCTCGATGGCGATCTCAAGACCACTCGACCTCATTCGTACGATCTTTTGTTTCACTCAAAAGCAATCGTCCTTCCGACCTTTGAAATTCAACTTGGTCCTACAAAAAGTGCATCACCGTTGCAGGCCTACAATTATTCCATCCGACGTCGTAAGCACCTTCACTCCTGCAGAATTCAATCCGGCTTCGGGTCTTCATCATTCCGCCGGCTCATAGGTTCTCACGTTCCACAGCTTATCTTAATCATTAAAACCCAGGTCTGTAAACCTTTTGCACAGGCCCAACTCATTTGGCCTACAGTGTTTTTACTACGTCTAGATAGACTATTTGTATTTAAAAGACTCTAACCCCAACAAATTCTGTCTAACTGAATTAGGCATTAAGAAGTGTTTTCAGTACCGTTAAATTAAACTCACGTATTTAGGACCGAAAGTAGGCTTATTGTTATGTTAAATACCATCCAACTTTTCTACATTACTGACGCCAACTCTAAACTCCGTTTCCTGGTCGACACTGGCACTCAAGTTAGCATTCTTCTGCCCTCTTTTCAAAAACACTTGCCTCCCTGCCTTGACGTTGAATTGCATGCAGTGAACTCCTCTTCTCGCCCAGCAAGCGTCCAACGCAGCTAAATCTACCCTCGTTGACACGATTCAATTATCTCACCTTCATCCTGAAGCAGAAATCAACCTCGTGGTGGACGCGTCAGACTCTGCTGCAGGCGCCATCTTACAACAGGCGTCTGGCGGCGACCCTTGGCCTTCTTCTCACGCGCTTTCAAACCAGCTGAAACCAAATATAGCACCTTCGAGCGCGAATTGCTTGCGGTTTATCTGGCGATCAAGCATTTTAGGCACTACTTCGAGGGAAGGGAATTCGTCATATTCACGGATCATCGCCCCCCTCACATTCGCAATTAATTCCCACCTCGAAAGCTATTCCCCCAGAGAGATGAGGCACTTCGATTACATTTCCCAATTCACTGCTGCAGACGCTTTATCACGGATGACGATTAACGCGTCCTTTTTTTAGGGCAGCGGTGACGTCATCAATTACGAAGCAAATGTGGAATCCCAACGCTGTGATGATGACCTGCAGCAGCTTCGCAGTTTACCCCAGTTACAACTGAAAGCTGTCACTCTGCCTTCTTCAACGATAACCCTCACAGTTGACACTCACGTAGAGTGTCACTCTGCCTTCTTCAACGATAACCCTCACAGTTGACACTCACGTAGAGTGTCACTCTGCCCCTACGTCCCCGAAGAATTCCAACGCAGTATTTTCATCCGGCCCCATTCCCTTTCCCACCCCGGTGTGGCCCAGCATCAACCGTGACGTCAGACGTTGGGCCTGTGCATGCACAAAATGCCAAAGGGCCAAAATTCATCGTGACATGACGGCCCCTTTCTCCCTTTCGATGGCTACACCGTACACGTACCTCCTGACATACATTGACCGCTTTACGCGTTGGCCTGAGGCGATCCCCATACGGGATATTACAGCGGAGTTTGCCGCCCGTGTCTTCATCAGTGGTTGAATTCCACGTTTGGGCGTTCCCTCTACAATCACTACTGACCGTGGTCGTCAATTCGAATCCTCCCTATGGAGGCACCTAGCACGTCTTTTTGGCGTTCCCAGATTCGAACCACTGCATATAGGCCAATGGCCAATGGCCTCGTCGAACAGCTTCACCACCACCTGAAGACACTCTTGAGGATGAACTCTTGTTCAATCAAACGCTTCCCATCTGGCACAGCATAGAATTGAAGAATTCCCTTGTACTTCTCTTCAGTTGGAGTATCATCGATTTTCACAAGGGAGCCAATTCTAGATGAATTATGGACCCCCAAACACCGACAGATCCAACACCATACTTTACTGTTAGTTGTAAGTACATACTACAGTATTATATCTCTCACCCTGTCGCCGCCGTACGTCTTTTAGACCCAGAAATTTAAAAATTTGGCTTGTCTCTCCACAGAACTTTCGCCCAATCAGTCGACGTCCAGTGGACATGATCTCGTGCATATTTTACCCTCTTAAGGCCGCCGCACACCGAAAGCCACGCTAGCCACGCCACGCATGCCCGCCACGTGGCTCAGCATCGCTTTAATGATTTTCAACGAAGCAACGCACACTGAAGGCCACGCTAGCTACACCATGCGTCAGCCAGCCGCGCCACGTGGCTCGCGTTCGCTCCCTGAGCGATATTCCGAGATGTGTCTTTGGTTGTGCATGCTCAGTTCGTCTTTGTAGTAGGTGGAGCTTATCCCATCCCCACTAGCGGAAGTGGTTCAATCAGTCGCACTCATTCATTCATTCTCCATCCGCCCCGTTTCGCACCACTTTTGCAATAAGAGTTGATTGAAGAAGTCAGACGGTACCCATGCCTTTATGACATGAGGAAAGAAGAGTACAGGGACATACAGAAAAGATAATTGTTGGAAGGAAATTGCTACCAAATTAAACCGTGAATGTAAGTATTCCCATTTTAATACCTTTCTCTAAGCCAATTAATCCGATACTCTCTTGGTTATGTGATGACCTTTTGTGACTTCTGATGATCATGTTGATAAAAATATGTATTAGGGCACTTCTCATGTAAGGTTTTTGCCGAATAGAATGGTGCACATACGTTTATCCTTTGAATTTCGTTAGGCTCGACGATTAGGTCGAATAGATACTGGCGACGTTGCCCGGCCACGTGTCTTTTGGTGTGAGGACCGCCTAGCATGGATGTCGTGAGTGGCGTGGCGCGCGTGGCTTTCGGTGTGCGGCGACTTGTTTCTTGGTCTGTAAACTACGATTCTATTGTCTTCTATCTCTTAAACATGTAAGTACTGGTCTTGAGATTTTGTCGTTTTTCTTGGCCTTCCTTTTCTTTGTTTGTCTTTAGTTGACCCTGTTTCAAGATGGCGTTTAATAGTGCCCTTTTACAAAACTGTCCAGTTTTTTAAGCAACTTCTCGAATAGTATATCTTCCTTCGCGTAAAGTCACGCTCTTTATGCGAATATCTTCTGGTATCAGCCGAACTGGAGCTATTGCGTGTGAAAAAATCAGTTGAATCCAAATGTAAAAAGAGTACAAGGCATCGATACATGATGTAGAAAACTAGGAATGTTTGTAAAACACATTATTTACAAAGCACTGTTATAGTGGAAACATTCTGTAAACATAACTCTTCTACTGTAGTTAAGCAAAGACTGAAACAGTCGGTATCGTAGAATCGATAAAAAGAACGAGGATAATGCAGTTGTAAGAATGTTTTCAGATAGTTAACCGATAACCTTGGTAGGTTACTGTTTATATTGTGCATGTGTAATGTGGACAATTAAATATATTATTTAGGAACATTTTTTGGCAAATTCGAGATTTATACTAGAATATGGTGCATTTTTTGCCCAATTTTAGTGTTTTTTCTGAACTTTTGGACAATAATATATATATACACGAGTATATATATGTGTGTGTGTGTGTGTGTGTGTGTGTGTGTGTGTGTGTGTGTGTGTGTGTGTGTGAGAGTGATTCCAAATACAAATGATGTGTTTGATTGCTAAGAAGTTCGGTATTTTTTTAAAGGAATAGATAATCACTTTACAGTAGATCATTTGGGATTAATTTGAGGATCAAATGAGTGAATTCCTATTAACTGCAAATTCAAAAGCAAAAGCTGCTTGTAATCCTTTTCCCAGGTCACAGTTGAAACACACAAAACAAATAAACTATACAACTCTCTCTCTCTCTCTCTCAGGATCGACCTGCAGGTACGCCTCATTTGCCGGATTTCGGATTTGGTGAAGGAGGGAATTGCTTTCCGATCTCCTCCTTTGCACAGGAATCTGTCCAGCTGGTTCTTAAAATTATTCAGGTCGGTGTGCTGAAGGTTCCTCACTTCTTTTGGCAGGGCATTAAAAAGCTTTGGGCCTCGTATTCTGAGGGGTATTTTCCATCTTCGTTTTCATGGCCCCCTGTCCCACCGCAGCAGGGACAGTACAAAATCCGCCCCTTCTCTCATTCCAGTTTGTTTCTATTTCACTTCTAAGGTTAGAGACAAAACCCTCGAGTATTTTCCATATGTATATTATTGTGTACCGCTCACGTCTTCTTTCCAGAGAGAAGAGTTTCAAGGATTGTAGTCAAGAGCAGTAGTCTTCATCTTTCGTTTCCTCTATCTTAGACGTAAAAGTCCTTTGTATAGCTTCAGTGTTTGCAATGTCTCGTTTCCTGTATGGACTTGTGAGTATTGAGGAATATGCACTCGTTACTCAGTTATCGGTAGGACGAGACTCTTCCATAATTTGAGCATGATGTTTGCTTTTGCTTTGCTGCTTTGGTGTTATCTGCTTGGCTTGCAGAGTTTTGTACCCTTTATTCTGTAGCATCTTGTTATTACCATATCTTAGAAGTTGGAATTTTCTTCGTTGAACTTCATATTGTTGTCTTCTGTCCACTTGAATAATGTTTAAATGTCGTTTGGTAATTTTTCGATGTCACCTTCGTCCAATATTTCTTTGCGTATCTTTTTCTCATCTGCGAAACATGATACAATATTGTCTTTAATATCTGCATCAATGTCTGCAATCATTATTATGAACAGCAAGGGAGCTAATACTGTACCTTGTGTGACTCTAGAGCTCACGACTTATGAGACTTCCAATTTAACTTCATTTACTACCACTCTTTGTGTTCTTTGAGTCAGAAAATTAAGTATCCATCTTCCTAGCTTTCCAGTGATTCCTGTATTCTTAAGTTTGTGTGCTATAATTCCATGGTCACATTTCTCGAAGGCTTTAGCAAAATCAGTATATATTACATCTGTATTTTGTCCTCGACACACTGTTTCCAATATTTTCTCCTGGTGGTCTAATAGCTGTGAAAGGCATGATCTTCCTGCCCTGAAACCATGTTGATTTGGATTGTATAAGTTCTTTCCTTGTAGGTAGTAAGTCGTTTTGCTTCTAATTATACGTTGAGAGCAATTTATAAGGTGGGAGGTGAGAGCTACTGGCCGATAATTCTTGGGCATTGATCTGCTACCACCTTTAAAAAAAGGTGGTAACGGTTATTGCCCCCCCTATATATATATATAATATATATATATATATATATATATATATATATACTTGCCTATTTCAGCTCTTGAAATTTGGTAAAAAATGAGGAACTTAGACTGCATATTATGCTCCATAGACAGGAAATTCAGAGAAGCACGAAAGCGGTCGACTTGGGGATAATAATGACCGATGATGCAAGATTCAAAACAGAAAATCAGATAGCGATAAATAAAGCAAAAAGAGTTGCGGGACAGATACTAAGAACGTTCAAAAGAAGGGACAGGACAGTAATGATCCCCCCTGCTGAGAACACTGATTATACCAAAACTTGAATACTGCTCAGTCTTGACGTCCCCATATAAAAAGAAAGAAACTAATAGACTAAAAGAAGCTCAGAGACATTTCACAGCAAAGATTGATGGCTGCAAGGAGCTCAAACTAGTGGGAAAGACTACGTAAACTAAATTTGTACTCCCAGCTTTCAAAGGACCTCAGAAACGTTACAGTGGTCAAAGTTGAAGTCTTCAAGAGAAGACTAGATGCCTGGCTTAGGACAGTGCCAGATGAGCCGGGTGTACTTAGCTATGTGCGGTGAAGAGTGCAAGAAAGCAACTCGCTCTTCCACCAATCCAGGCCTAGAGGCGGGGGCCACCAGCTTGACCTTCGTGTGAAGAGAGACCAATACACGGAACATCAAAGGGGTTAAGGAGGTGTGTGTGTGTGTGTGTATATATATTTTTATATTATATATATATATATTAGAAAAATGAGAAGGGCTTTTCCACTGAAATTGCCAACTTTAAAAATCAAGATGAGACTAAAATGAAAAAGGTCTTTACAACTGAAAAATACATATTCTGAAAACCAAAAAAATCGCGAAAGTTTTCAGACCAGAAACTTTCCTGATAATCAAGAAGTCAACTAAATTTCTAAAGAAAATTGTTTTAAAATAAAAAAGCAAAGAAAAGGAAGATGAAGAAAATCCACATCATTTCTGAACTCATAAAATAAACAACATTTTTTGAAAGTTAAAAAATTGAAAGTTGAATTCAATACTTTTTCGAACTTGAGAATTTGTTCATTAATTTTGAGTCATTTTTGCATTTATTTTTTTCACATTCTTAAATTTTGATTTATTTATATTTTTTTTACTAGAATATCAGTAAAAATATATTTGGTCTCTTGTTTTATTCATGTCTGTATTATTGATTTTGATTTTTGTAAAGGATCTATATATATATATATATATATATATATATATATATATATATATATATATATATATATATATATAGGGTGGGAGAAAAGTTTTTAAGGATTTTATACATACAACTATTTAGTTAACAACATTATCCAGATAAGTGTTCAAATGATGAAACAAATCGAACAAAAAGTCTATAAGAATTTTATTCATACAAATATTATGTTAATATGTAATTTAATTTTCAAAGAGTTCTCCATCCGCTGTGATACATTTGTGGATCCTCTCTCTGAAACTCTTCATTGTTCTTCTGAACATATCGAGTGGGATCCTTTTCAGTTCTTCATGTACTCTGCGGCGAAGGGCATTCACGTATGGATAGATAATATTATTTATTTTATTTTATTGGGTTCAGAATCCCAGCTGAGCCGTGAACGGCCAAGCTCTGAAGGGCCAGTTTAACCTACAGCCCAAGTTAAGCTAGACTAAAAACTTACGGACTTGGAGGTCCTATTAGGTCCTACCTCAGGGTTGCTTACTCGATGTGGGCCTACCTTAGGCCTCAGTTGCATAAAATTAAGATAAAAAACAAAAGGGGCACTATTTATGATCTTTCTAAACCTTGCAACAACAACAACCTGCACTATTGCACGATGCAACAATCTTGTATCTAAACAACCAAACTGAATTGCAAGAGAGCTCTCTATAAGCTATAAGACCACACCCTGTAAGTGCCGCATTCAACAAACGAGTTGGAAGGACGCGCAGCGCCCCCAAAAAATGATGCCACAAGAGTGCCCAAAAATGCTAGCTCTAAATTAAGGGAATTTTTCACTAACCTTACAATTATGAGATGATATATGTACGGTACACCTTAACTTAATATATACAAGCAATGCTGCATCAATCAGCTTAGTCATCATATCGCCTTGGAGCAACAATGGCTCTTCCTCTTCTAGATTTTCTAAGAGATGAAACCAGGAGTATAGAGTTTGCCACGCAAATAAGCCCAAAGCCAGAAATCACATGGGGTTTAAATCAGGTGAGCTGGCTGGCCACTCGATGGGACCTCGCCGCCCAACCCATCTTCCTTCAAGGTTCATATCCAGAATCTCACAGGCAGCTGCAGAGTAATGTGGCGGCGCTCCATCATGTATCAATGATAAAGCCAATTCCTGCCAACGCCATTAGTAAACTGTGGCAAAACTTTGCCTCTCTCAGTACCTGGCAATAGCGTTTTCCATCCATCGTATCTCTCGATATGTCAAAGAAAATGAGTCCTGAATTATCAATGCACGCCTAAACTGTTAGTGTAGTCGTTTTAACGGCTTTACCCAATCGTATTTGGGATTTTTTTTTCATCCAATAGTGAACGTCGTGTTTGTTTCCTTTACTCGTTAAACTGAAGACACATTCATCTGAAAATTTCCTCCTGAAAACGAATGTATGTTACATACGCACCAAATAAAATTGAAGTAACCTAGCCATGTACTGTCCCAAGCGAGTCTGTGAAATATAGAGGTGAAGAAGTGACGACCTCGCTGTTCGTACTTTATTTGGCTCAACTCAGCTCTCCCTTTCAAATGGACTTATTTTTCCAGGTTAGTGGCATTACCTCAATGCCCTCTACTGGACGAAGGATGTAAAATTGAACAACTGATGTAGCATCGATTACACCTCTTTAAGGAAGGAATACAGTCTCCTTACGTTACTTTTGAAGTGAAGACATAAAGAACCTTTCCTACATTTACCGAAGCTATTCTCTTTCAAGAGCGAAAACATTTTGAAGAAACAGATTTACGATACAGACGCTCGCCTTTCCTAACCTATAACTTTCGTTAAATTTCTTTTTTTCTTATAATCTTTTTGGTTTACCAAACAATAGACTTCATTTTCTTTAAGGATGTAGTTTCCTTTCGCTATTGTCTACTATTTTTCATTCGTTAAACTTTGTCTACAACAAAAATAAAAAGCTTAAAAAAAAAAAACAACAAATCTACGGTCAAAATATTAATCGCAAAATAAAACAGCTAAACCCAAATGTGTCTCAAATGTTGTTCATGTCAATTTTTTTTTTAAATTCTAACTTCGTGAAAAGAAAGAACCGGTTTGACCTTATTTTAAAGCGTGACGTTTCTTTCAATTGGTGTCGAGGACATTTGAGCACACTTCAATGTGTCTCATTCTTGCAGATAATTAACGCCAAGGTCATGATAAAAAATAATGATAAATATAATAATAATAATAATAATAATAATATTTAGGATTGTTTAACCGCATTCGTAACGGAAAAGGTCATATGAAGGCAGGGGGGTCGGGGACCTACAGCTTTACGTGGGATTTGAACCACTACTTCACCAAAGGAAACCCAGAGAAGCGCCTTAATTAATCGCTGAAATCTGAAATCCAAGCCATGACTTGAACTCACGACCTTCGATATTTTCACTACATGTCGTAGACGGGAATATTTAAGACATTTTAACCCCGTTTAAAGTTACTTCTTTGCTCCCACTGAACATATTGCACTTCCTCTCATCTCCTATTGCCTACTCCCAGATTTTTGGTTGCGACCAATGCACGATTATCCGACGTGATATCAAAGTGTGATGAAATGCTTTCTACTCGAGAGAGTAAACGTCAGGCTTTAAAACAATGACTAGAGGGCTCTATAAAACTAACATCCAAGAAGACAACTTTTTAAATGTAGGTGGTCTTAGCTGTTCGGACACACACATACACACATTCTCTCTCTCTCTCTCTCTTCATATATATATATGATGAAAATAACCACGAAGGAAACAGAATGGTGCTCAAGCGCTTTCGTCTAATGACATCCTTGGACGAAACCGCTTGAGCACCATTCTGTTTCCTTTTTTTCTTCGTGGTTATTTTCATCATAAATATTATTCACGTGTTACTTTCGTGAAATAATTTATATATATATATATATATATATATATATATATATATATATATATATATATATATATAGTGGATTTAATTATCCCAGAAGAGTTCCTTGTTCCATGCACTGTCTGTGTGTATCATATATATATATATATATACACAGTATATATATATATATATATATATATATATATATATATATATATATATATATATATACTGTGTGTGTATATATATATATATATATATATATATATATATAATATATATATATACATACTAGTGGTGGACCGGATATCCGCATCATTTTTACATCCGCATCCGCACTTCTGACTGCGGATGTTATGCGGATATTATCTCTAATAAATTATGCAATTTACAATTAAATTAGCTTATAAAGTAGCTTATAAGGCCCAGTCATGCACATTTCATGTAAAGTATTAATTAATTATTAAAGAACAAACAACTATATAAACCTCAAAATATAAATGCCTGGTAACACAGAAATTTGAATTAAACTTGTTTCATTGAATTTTCTGTGGCTAAAACTCGAGAAAGTTATTATTTTTATCATAATGAAACATTAATATTAATTTTAATTCTTATGCATTGCCTGCCATAATAGTAATATCACGAAATTTGAAAAATTGTCATATATTCATAATTCGATATTATATTGATAGATTAACTAAATATCCGCATCCGCGGATATTGAAATTAAAAATCCGCATCCGCAGATGTTGAAAAACTGACATCCGGTCCACCACTAATATATACAGAGGGTGGGTAAAAACAAAGTGACCCTTTCGAGGTAAACTGTCATATTAAAAAAAGTAAGGGGACTAGATCTCCCAAACTTCATAGATGCTTACCTTAGCATGTTGTTCGTCTTAATTGAGAAGTTGCTCGATGTGTCCCCTTTTCTGCTCAACGGAGGACTCCAAACGTGGACGCCACTGATCAATACACCTGTTTACATATCGTTGAGACACCTTCTCCCAGCCGAGCAGAATTCTTTCACGTAGTTCATCTATGTCTCTTATATTGATACCAGGGATGTAAACTTTGGACTTCAGGGATTCCCAAATACCATAATCTAGTAGTGAAAGATCGGGGCTACACAAATTTTGTGGTTGGATCATTCTCATTATCTAACTACTTTTTCAGAAGTAAAATTAAAGGTGAAACGGCAGACTTACTTTTTTTTTTTTAAAGAAGGAATGAAGGATACTTGTGGTTTTGTCATCACTCATTGACATTGGTGAAAAAAAATAAAAATAAAAAAAAAAATATATATATATATTATATATATATATATATATATATATATATATATATATATATATATATATATATATATATATATATATATATATATATAACGGAAGGATGGTCAAAGGTAGTTTTATGTTGACGAATGCTCTGTTCTCATATATTGTTTTTAATTGAACTGCTGAATCAAATGCTGCTAAAAGCCAAATATAGAATGTGACCTCTGTAAAATATTATTCCTTCTTTTACCCCAGACATGGGTCACATTTGACTGGAATAAAATGGCAGTATTCCTTTCCATTCTTAACCGCAAAATGCCCAATGTTCGTTGGTTGGTTGGTTAGTCCATTTTACGTCCTAAGTCCACCAGAGGGCACTGAAACGGGAGGTAACGCCATCAACTGGGAAAAGTGAGTTCCTTTTAAAAGGAGAACTGGATTGAGTCAACCATGCATCGGGCTTGTTACTGCCCAACTCCCCATTTCTCAGACTGGCTTGGGACTGTCCATGGCTGTGTTACCTTATATAACTTACGGTGGATTGGGAGCACTGCCCGCCAATACAAAGGTTGGTTTTCTGTTCTTTTTAAGCCAATATAAAGTAACTGCCAATTAAGTAAACCAGTTAATTCGGCAGTTAGAGACCATTGCTTCATTCACAACCACCCGCTCACATCCAGTAAGTTCAGTCTAACCAAGGACTGTCCCAAGCCAGTCTAAGAATTTTTTGTCCACTCAACAGTGTAAAAATCAGTTGTTGTTTTGATGCGCACTGTTGCAAAATTTTAACTTTGCTTATAATTTATTAATGCACAGGATAAATCTTGCATTTAAATATTAAACATTAATATACATTTATTTGAGACAAAATAAATAACGCTTTCTCTGCCCTGCAGATATTATTTATTTGTTTACCGTGCTCGATGCACCTCCATTGTTTTTGCTATTGTACTCGCCGCGTTTGATTTTTTTTACTTTATTTTTTATTATTATTATTATTATTATTATTAACTGCGGTCGCCGCACCTTTACGCTGTTCAACCGTGAGTGAGGCTTCACATTTTCGCTGCATGTTATGCCAACTTTTCCAGACTGGAACCACTTGACACACAGATTTGGACGGATGATACTGACTGCTTAGGATGATGATGGCCAGCCTAGCCTACAACTAACTTGTACGGTATTCACACTGCATTTTACACGCAGTTTCCTGTTCCAAATGTTGTCTCAGAGGTCCGTTGCCCGTATGAATGCTTATGGAACAAACGTTTCTTGTTCTCGATTTTTAACCCTTTCGCTGCTATGGTCATCAATTGATGATTTAATGTTTCTCGCTGGCATCTATACTATTATTTCATAAGGCAGGTTTTTTCGAACACCTTTTTTACTTTGCGCATGCATGTGACGAGAATCTTTCAATTTAAGTTTGTAGCGAAAAGATTAAAAAGAAATCTTAGTAAGCTTATTGGTGGAACAAAATAAGCAAATCTCACTACAACATGAAATAACTGAAAGTAAATGTAGTTTATTTTTATATATAAAAAACAACCGTTATTTACATAAATTTTTCAGAAAAATAAATAAGTAACTGTGACTTGAAGATGCTGCAAAATGTCAGCAAAACCAGTATGAATACTGAACACAAATGAAATTCCTTCTTTAAAGGAGTAAAAATTCCATGAATAAGAGTTCTTGGAACCTTTGCTTCTCGTTCTGAGAGTAATGTGAAATATGAAATAGGTTATAGTGAAGTACCAGCAATGTTGCGCGCGCTACCTCTACCCCTCTACCATTACTTGGGCCAAAATGTAGCGGTGCTACCGCTACTTTTGAAAAGCATTCAGAATTGAAATAATAATTCTTCAATATTTTTTTTTTTTTTTTTTTTTTTTTTTAGTTCAGGAAGAACCGATTCGCCTCTATTTAAAGGGCATATCTCAGCGGAAAAAACAAAGAAAAAGTGAGAGGAAAGACAGAGGAAAAAGAAAGGGCGGAGGGGACAGTCGAAGTGGAAAAAGACCAAGGATGACAAGGACTGCAGGGTCGAGCCCCATCATCCTTGGGTGCTAGGGCCGGGAGGGCGCACGTGAAACCTCCAGGAACAAGCACGTACAAACGAGCACAAAGAACACTCAAGAGCACGAGCTTAGAACCCCCTTGCGGGGAATTCTTCAATATGTATGTGTAATTTGTGCAAGTATTAGAAAATAGCATCAATGTATATCACAAATTCAGTAGCTAACTTGCTGCTTTCAGGTGCTTTCAGTGTATACTGTATATAACAATACGATAAGAATAAAGCAGGCAAAAGGAAGAAAGTAATATCTCGTTACATCTTCTATAATGGTGGGATACTAAAAATTGCGTTGATTGAATTCACAGTTCTTTTATCTGATTGCTAATAATGTAGGAATAAGTGCTACTAGTAGAACTGGACTATTTCATGCTACTTTTTGACCACACCCAAGTGAAAATAATAAAAACAGTCAAATACGCATTATTTATTTATAATAAAATTATTTATAATAAAATAAGTGTGACTACATGTATGCGACAGCATCAGGGCCTAAAGAGCCCAGTAAAGCCTAAAGCTTAAGGGCCAAATTAAATAAAATAAATAGTCCATTTTCACAATTATTTATGTCATTATAAATTATAAAACCAATGTATTTATTTTATTACTCGTATTAATAAAGCTTATTCAATTCAATTCAATGCTGACCAAACTAAATATAGCCCATTCCAGCTGATAACGCAGGCAGTCTTCCAAGCACCACCACGTTGTTGTTAGAGGTAATCAACAACATTCCAGCTGAGCTATTTCCAAAAATTATGTCAAATATTTGTTTAAGGTTGAAGACTGTGTTAGAAAAAGTGGCGATTACACTGAACATGTTTGATTAATAAACTTTTATGTTTTACGTACCTAATGCGTTTGTCTTTGTGTTTAAATTACTTTTTTTTTTTAGCTCAGAACATTTATTTAGAAATAGTAACATTTCTGAGTCCCACCTGGTGTATATGTATATATGTACAGTATATATATTTTTTTTTTCGAGGCCAAGATAAGCATGCTAATGAAGTTAGAGGAGAAGACGTTAGAAATTGTGGAAAAACATGTCCCAAAGATACAACAAAGAGGAAAGAGAAGCAGGTTCGAAAGACAAAAGAGGGCATTGTTTCGAAAAGGAAAAAGAGTGACGGCAAAATTGAGTAATTGTGGAAATGACATCAGAAAAATATTAAATGATAAACTGCAAAGTATCGATGTCGTCATACAGGAACTAATCGAGAAGCATTCAGAAAAAGAAGACGACGACGTTATAGAAGCGATAAAGGCTAACTCGAAGTACTTCTATAATTTCGCAAAAAGAAAGTCGAAAAGCCATGCGACTATCGGACCTTTAAAAAATGAGAACAGTGCTCTATCTGATGATCTAACAGAAGTATCTGAAATATTAAGAGCTCAGTACGAATCAGCTTTCAGTATCCCAAAAACTGACAAACTGATATGCGATAGAAACGCGTTCTTTGAAGAAGAACCACAAGGAGAAAGTATAACGGATTTCGACTTTACGACGGATGATATTACACAAGCCACAGGGAAACTAAAAACACACTCGGCGCCACGACCGGATAATTGGAATGCCACACTGATCAAAAACTGCAAGAATGCAATCGCTGAGGCCCTATACTGGATATGGAGACGATCACTAGACACGGGAGAAATACCGGGCATCCTGAAGAGCGCGAACATAGTACCAATATATAAAGGAGGAGATCGATCCGAGGCCAAAAACTATAGGCCAGTATCGCTTACATCCCATCTCACTAAAATATTTGAAAGAATAGTTAGACAGAAAATCTGTGACACTTTGGAAACTCAGAAAAAATTAAATAACAACCAACATGGGTTTCGGTCAGGCAGATCATGCCTATCACAACTAATGGAACGCTACAACATTATTATTGATGCACTGGAAAGTAATGAAACTATGATGTAATATACACACTGCCAAAGCGTTCGACAAGTGTGACCATGGAATCGTAATACATCAACTGAAATATATGGGAATAACAGGAAAAGTAGGGAAATGGATATATAATTTCCTTAGTGAGCGGTGGCAAGTCATTACAATACAAGGAGTATCTTCATCAGAATTAGAGGTCCTCAGCTCAGCACCACAAGGAACAGTATTAGCTCCACTACTCTTCATAATCATGCTAACTGACATAGATGAGGACGTTACCAGAGACAGCACAGTAACATCTTTTGCGGATGACACAAAGATCAGTAGAAAAATAAGAAACCCAGAAGACATAGGATATCTACAAACCGACATAAACAGAATCTGCAAGTGGACGGAAGACAACAATATGAAGTTTAACACTGAGAAATTTCAGCCATTACGGTACGGAAAAAAAGACCTAAAATCCATGGAATATTATACCCCAAATAGACACGAAATTAAGAGAAATTCCAGAGCAAAAGATTTAGGGATGACAGATGATGCGAAATTTGAAACACAAAATAAGATAGCAGTAAACAGAGCAAAGAGAATAACGGGACAGGTATTGAGAACCTTTAAACGAAGGGATAGGAATGTAATGATTCCTCTACTGAAAACCCTGATAATACTTAAATTGGAATACTGCTCGGTCCTAACATCCCCGTATAAAAAAAGAAGACATTAGACAGCTGGAAGGGATCCAGAGAAGCTTCACAGCCAAGATCAATGGGTGCAAAGAACTAAATTACTGGGAAAGGTTACGCGAACTAGACCTATATTCACTGGAAAGGAGAAGAGAGAGATACACCATTATTTACACTTGGAAAATAATGGAGGAACTAGTCCCTAATCTTACTCTGAATCCTATAACTCCCCAAACAACAGTGGAAAGTAGAAGCGGTAGACTGTGTCGTATTCCCAAATTGAAGGCGAGACAGGGAACATCCTTAACCCTGAAAGAAAATAGTTTTGTAGTGAGAGGACCAAAACTGTTTAATCAGTTGCCCAAAGACCTGAGAAACACGAAGGGAGTTGCAGTGGAAATCTTCTAAAGAAGACTAGACGCCTGGCTCAGAACAATCCCCGATGAGCCGGGCGTACCTGGCTATGTGAGGTGGAGAGCACAAGAATCCAACTCACTACTTCACCAGGCCAACTCGAGAGGAGGGGCGACAAGCTTGACCTTCGCGAAATGAGAAATCATCGTGCGAAACCTTTGTAAGGTTGTAAGGTAAGATAAGGTGTGTGTGTGTGTATATATATTTATATATATATAGAAAAAGAAAAAACGATTCCAAGGCCTCCTGAAATTATATTCCTTTTTGCCTCTCATTAACTCTTGTTAATTGTTTTGGTTTCCGCTACGTTGTATATATTTATGGGCATCTTGCCTTCTCTCTTCATTCCCTGACGAGGTGTAGCTCTGAATACACGAAAGCACTTGGAATCGTTTTTTTCTTTTTCCTTGTAGATTTGCATCATATATATACATATATATATATATATATATATATATATATATTTATATATATATATATATTTTTTTTTTTTTTTTAAAGTTAGGGAAGAACCGATTCGCCTCTATTTAAAAGGGCATATCTCGGCGGAAAAACAAAGAAAAAGTGAGAGGAAAGACAGAGGAAAAAGAAAGGGTGGAGGGGACAGTCGAAGTGGAAAAAGACCAAGGATGACAAGGACTGCAGGGTCGAGCCCCATCATTCTTGGGTGCTAGGGCCGGGAGGGGGCACGTGAAACCTCCAGGAACAAGCACGTACAAACGAGCACAAAGAGCACTCAAGAGCACGAGCTTAGAACCCCCTTGCGGGGATATATATATATATATATATATATATAGTTACGATAGAAATGTTCTTCGGGAACCTTATCCTCAATAGGAATAGGAAAACAAGAGATACGACTCTCAACATTTATTGGCCAAACGTTTCGGTCCACTCAGGGGCCATCTTCAGTGACTAAATAGAAGCATCTAAAAATAATCATAAAACTAAAGTAAATACAAATGTCAAACTGTACGATAATAAAATCTAACACAAAAAAGTTAAAAAATTGTTAAAAAACTATCTGGATTAAAAAACAAAATAAAAGTAAAATTAAAACAAACAAATTTCAAAAATTAAAAGTTTAAAAATGTTAAGTTTAAAATTTAAAAATTTAAAAAGGACTAACCTGGATGGTAAAAGTTACAAATAACAAGTGGAGAGAAAGGAAAAAACAACTTAAGTTAGTGCGTTGGTTGCGTTTAAAAGGTGTTGGTTGGTTAGGAAGTATGTAATTTTATCGAGGAAAGGCTATCGTTTAGTTCAGGATTTAATTTCTTGATAAAAAGGGATTCTAAAATTTTAAGATCAAGTGAATTAGGAGCAGACGACAAAATAGCAAAGGAGTCCTGGGGGCACGGGTGGTCATGGGTCTCTGAATGATGCCGAATAGCAGAGGATTCAGGAGTGGAAAGAGGGCGAGAAGTTCGATAAGAAAAACCCAAATGCTTCGAAATCCTAAGTTTTAACTGTAGGGCAGTCTGCCCCACATAACGACTTTGGCAGGTCGCACATGTATATAAATAAATAACAAAGGATCTCAAAAGCACGGGGAGGTGATCTTTATGGCGAAAAAAGGATTGCAGAGAATTGGAATTAGAATTAATGATTATAAAGTCGCATTGAGGGAAGTGTCTGTCCAAAATAGAGTGGACATCTTTATTAAGTTGAAAAGTTAGTTGGTCTAAAAATGGAAGCTTAAGATAAACCTTCTGTTTCGGAACCGTGGAGTGAATTATTTTAGGTGAATATAGGTTATTTAAAAATTTAGAAATTAAAGCCTCAAAAGTCAAAGTACAATAAAAATTACAGTTGAAAAATCTCTTAAGATACTGAATTTCTAAGTCAAATAAAGACCAACTTGAACAAAGGTGATAGGCTCTAAAAATACGACTTTTAATACCAGCCAGCTTAAAACTAAGTGGAATATTGCTGAAAAAATGAGTACCGAGTTGGGTAGTAGTTGGTTTTCTGTATACTTGTGTTGAGAAGCCTATACTGTACTGTGTTTATTTATGGTAACATCAAGAAACGAAATTTTATTGTGTTGTTCTACTTCCATAGAGAATTTAATATTAGGATGCTTAGTATTAATGTAATTTAAAAATAAAGGGGCATGATCTTTATGCTTAAAAATGACAAAACAATCATCTACATAACGTTTAAATAAAATAGGTTTAAAATCAAGCGGGCAATCCCTCAGCCACTTTTCCTCGTGAAAACAAAGAAAACTGTTAGCAAAGGACGGACCAAGGGGCGAACCCATTGCCATTCCCTCGTGCTGGTGGAAAAGTTCCTTATTAAAAAAGAATATAGTATCCTGGACTGATAACTTTAAAAGTTTTGAAAACAATTGTCTGCTTAATCCCAAAATGTCATTAGTAGAACCAAACAAAGAATTTATAATAATATCACAAGTTTCTAAAACAGGTACATTGGTAAACAAAGACTGAACATCAAAGGAAGCCATGAAACAATCCTTAAACTTCAACTTGGTGACACAATCAACAAATTCAAATGAATCTTGCAAAGTGAAATGAGAACGTGTGAGGGGGTCTATAATAATTGGGACCAAAAATTTTGCGAGGTTATAACTTGGTGTGTTTATGGCTGCTAGAATGGGACGAAGCGGAACTCCAGGTTTATGGGTCTTAGGTAGGCCATAAACAACCCCTGGGCTAGTACCTGAAGCAAAAAGCTTATCGTAATAGTCAATCAAAAGCCCACGACTTTTGAGAGAACGCAAAAAGTTGTTGATTCTGTCCTCCAGTTTCACAATATATTTAAATGGATCAGTCTGCAGTTTCAAAAACTTAGTAGAATCAGAAAGTAAATTATACATTTTATTTAAATAGTCTTGTCTGTCTAAGACAACAACACCTTTACCTTTATCAGGCTTACAAATAATTACATTCTTATCCCTCCCCAAGTTCGTGAGAACTTTAAAATCACTAAAACTAAAAACAGGACAAAAAAGCTTAAACCCATCAAACTTATAGTAGAACTTGTTTGCCAAAAGTTTAATATCCTCCACTGGACTAGAGTGCTGAAGGAAAGCGGGAAAAAGACTAATTTGATGGCAAAGTTTTTCAAAACATAAAAAATAACGACAAAAGTCAAGCTTAAAAATGGGAAGTTTAAAATCCAATCCCAAGGATAAAATTCTTTTTTCTTCAGTTGATAAAACCTTATTGGAAAAGTTAGAAATAATTTCATCTCTGTTAAGATTAAGATCAAAATTTAAACCCAACTGTTGAAGCTTAGAATTTTGACGAGTTAATGAGGAGACATAAAATTTTGATACATACCTCGAAATATAACTATTTAAAATAATAAAATCAAGGCAAAACACATTAGACTTAAAATGTTGTGACAATATGAACAATTGATTACCCAATTTTAAAACAAGTTTACGTTTTGAGGCTAATTCGGGAAAGAAGTTTACTAGTCCAAGAATGATAGAGTTCACTATGCATCAAAGATTTCTTATATAGTTTAAAGCGAATAAATTGGGGCACATAACCGTAACCTTTGCAAATTGTTAAGAAACGAGCGTCCAATTTTGCCTTCTCCAGCTTCTTTGAAACCCCTTCAAGGGCACGGAATCGTCGTACAGTGTCTTCATTATATCTTTTACGAAGAGTAGTTACGATAGAAATGTTCTTCGGGAACCTTATCCTCAATAGGAATATGAAAACAAGAGATACGACTCTCAACATTTATTGGCCAAACGTTTCGGTCCACTCAGGGGCCATCTTCAGTGACTAAATAGAAGCATCTAAAAATAATCATAAAACTAAAGTAAATACAAATGTCAAACTGTACGATAATAAAATCTAACACAAAAAAAGTTAAAAAATTGTTAAAAAACTATCTGGATTAAAAAACAAAATAAAAGTAAAATTAAAACAAACAAATTTCAAAAATTAAAAGTTTAAAAATGTTAAGTTTAAAATTTAAAAATTTAAAAAGGACTAACCTGGATGGTAAAAGTTACAAATAACAAGTGGAGATCACCTCCCCGTGCTTTTGAGATCCTTTGTTATTTATTTATATACATGTGCGACCTGCCAAAGTCGTTATGTGGGGCAGACTGCCCTACAGTTAAAACTTAGGATTTCGAAGCATTTGGGTTTTTCTTATCGAACTTCTCGCCCTCTTTCCACTCCTGAATCCTCTGCTATTCGGCATCATTCAGAGACCCATGACCACCCGTGCCCCCAGGACTCCTTTGCTATTTTGTCGTCTGCTCCTAATTCACTTGATCTTAAAATTTTAGAATCCCTTTTTATCAAGAAATTAAATCCTGAACTAAACGATAGCCTTTCCTCGATAAAATTACATACTTCCTAACCAACCAACACCTTTTAAACGCAACCAACGCACTAACTTAAGTTGTTTTTTCCTTTCTCTCCACTTGTTATTTGTAACTTTTACCATCCAGGTTAGTCCTTTTTAAATTTTTAAATTTTAAACTTAACATTTTTAAACTTTTAATTTTTGAAATTTGTTTGTTTTAATTTTACTTTTATTTTGTTTTTTAATCCAGATAGTTTTTTAACAATTTTTTAACTTTTTTTGTGTTAGATTTTATTATCGTACAGTTTGACATTTGTATTTACTTTAGTTTTATGATTATTTTTAGATGCTTCTATTTAGTCACTGAAGATGGCCCCTGAGTGGACCGAAACGTTTGGCCAATAAATGTTGAGAGTCGTATCTCTTGTTTTCATATTCCTATTGATTATATATATATATATATATATAAATAATGAATTTCATAATAAAACACGTGAAATTAATAAATGATGCACATCCACAGGGAAAATAAAAAGTGATTTCAAGGCCTTCTGTGTAATTAACACTTTGTCAGGGAATGAAAAAAGAAGACAGGAGGCAAAATATGTACAACGCAAACAAAGAGAGATCAGAGAATTTAGCAAAAGATTAACAAGTAATGATTAAAGGATAAAAGTATTTTAAGAATATTTGGTTAATTTTATAAGTTCCTGAACTATTATTAAAATTATTTATTTACAAAGTACAGGGTGTGTAAAAAAGTATCGAAAGTGAAGAGACAAATCCGATTTGAATTGGTTTAACCTACGTAATTTCAGCTTGTTTTTTAACTTGTAAATAGCAGTTATTTAAGTCTGTATTGAAAAATAAATAAATAAATATTAAATATAAATATTACTCGTCCATGTTCACTCGCGTTAATATAATTCAAATCGGATTTGTCTCTTCACTTGCGTTACTTTATACACACCTGGTATAAGAATGCACAATTGCACATTCCAGTCTTTCTTTTTTTAATATGTTTTTAAACTTCCCAATTGATACTACGATTATATATATATATATATATATATATATATATATGAAAAATTACCAATGTGTTCCTGAGAATGTCATTAGACGAAAGCGCTTGAGCACCACTTTGTGTTTCTTTTCCCTTCGTGGTTTTATTCATCATATATATATATATATATATATATATATACACAAACTCAGAATGGTTCCCTGAGAACATTATATGTTAAACACAGACCGTGCATGGAACAAGGAACTTCTGGGAAAATTAAATCCACTATAGTCCGAATAAGTAATGGTAAATGACAAATACCATAGTTTTTTTTCCTTTTTCATGATTTTAGCCCGACGTGGGCAACGGGTCTCTCGCAAAGAGATCCCATAAATATAGCTTCCCTCACCAGCTATCTGCAAAGCAGACAGGATCCAGCTTTGGGACGTGGATCTAGGGTTTAAAGCAAACCTAGATCCCTACACTCAGAACCTCTATATAAGTAAAAGACTCGTTGCATTCACGTCGTGTTGAATAAATCAAAGAAAAAGGGGGTAACTATTGTATTTTTAGCCAAAAAAAAACCAAAACTTAAACCTCAACCGGGACATTGAGCGTCCACTTTTCAAGGCACGAAACACGTCCGTTTAGTATACACAAACTCAGAATGGTTCCCTGAGAACATTATATGTTAAACACAGACCGTGCATGGAACAAGGAACTCTTCTGGGAAAATTAAATCCACTATAGTCCGAATAAGTAATGGTAAATGACAAATACCATAGTTTTTTTTTTGTGCCTTGAAAAGTGGACGCTCAATGTCCCGGTTGAGGTTTAAGTTTTGGTTTTTTTGGCTAAAAATACAATAGTTACCCCCTTTTTCTTTGATTTATTCAACACGACGTGAATGCAACGAGTCTTTTACTTATATAGAGGTTCTGAGTGTAGGGATCTAGGTTTGCTTTAAACCCTAGATCCACGTCCCAAAGCTGGATCCTGTCTGCTTTGCAGATAGCTGGTGAGGGAAGCTATATTTATGGGATCTCTTTGCGAGAGACCCGTTGCCCACGTCGGGCTAAAATCATGAAAAAGGAAAAAAAACTATGGTATTTGTCATTTACCATTACTTATTCGGACTATAGTGGATTTAATTTTCCCAGAAGAGTTCCTTGTTCCATGCACGGTCTGTGTTTAACATATATATATATATATATATATATATATATATATATATGGTTAAACAATGCATTAAAGTTATCCGTTGTTCTAGAAGCATATTTATGCTGTTTCATTCTAACATCTAGTGCTTTTTCCAGTTTTGACATATATATATATGATGCAGTCAATGTCTAAAATTAGGCAATTTATAAATTGACTGAAATTTTAGGAAATGTGTCAAATACTCGATTTACTTAATACCGAATTAAACCTAATCTAATCTAGCCAAGGCAACATATTGGGAAATACCAGTAGGTATGCATATGAAGCATTACCAGAAAGGTTAGAGAAGTTTAGGTTTTGTGTGTATCACCAGTTTGACACATTGCCTAAAATTTCAGTCAATTTATAAATTGCCTAATTTTATATATTGACTGTAATATATATATATATATATATATATATATATACTGAATCATATTCTTTACATCCGACATAATAGATACACCCGATTGCTTAATCAAGTGTGTTTTTAGTCAGGCGAAATTCAATAGTATTTTTCTAGTTAAAAATTATGTTGATTGAAACTGTTTTAAGTAAAGTAAAATTTGAACACCTTTCGACATTGAATACTTAATTTTAATTAATGTAATTATATTAAATTAGTTTGAATTACAAAAACTCTATTAAATCTCGCTTAATTAAAAACAGTCCGGACGAGGTGTAGCTCTGAATACACGAAAGGCCTTGGAATCTTTTTTAATTTTCCTTGTGGGTTTGCAGCATTCATTCATTTCAAGTGTTTAATTGTGAAATTCGTCCCACACACACACACACATATATATATATATATATATATATATATATATATATATATATATATATATATATATAAGAAAAACCATGCAGTATATTATACATTAAAAAGTTGTCAGTGTACGTTTTTTGTCTCAAATATTTCGTTTCTGTATGTTATTTTTTTCCTTGATTGGGTTTCGAATCCCAGCTGAACCTTGAACGGCCAAGCAAGCTCTGAAGGGATACCTTAACTTATAGCCTAAGTTAAGTTTGACTAAAACAGATTTTATGGACTTAAGAGGTCCTACTTGGTTCTACCTCAGGATTGTTGACTCGACGTGAGCCTACTTTAGGCCTCAGTAGCATAAAAATAAAGAAGAGGGCCACTATTTAAGGTCTTTTTTCTGAACCTTGCAACAACACAACCTGCACCATTGCACAGTGCAACAATCCTGTAACTAAACTACCAAAATGAATTGCAAAAGAGCTCTCTATAAGACCACGCCCTATCAGTGCCACATACAACAAGGAGTAGAAAGGACGCTGCCGATGCTCGAAAATGATGCCATAAGAGCCCAAAGTTGCCTCTAAAATAAATGACAATTTTTACTAACCTGACAATTACGAGATGGATATATAAGAGTATACTTTAACTTAATATACAGGGTGTACATAAAGTCAGGATCTATTTTTGTGAAGCACTTGGAAATTATATGGAATTCAATCATAAAATGATAAAGTGGTAACATTTATTAAATAATTAAGAGTAGGATTCGACGTGACGCCCATCAGTATCCCTGCACAGCTCAAATCGTTCCGCAGCATTTCTAAACACATTCTGGAGCATTTGCGGGGTTATGTTATCTGCAGCAGTTCGTATACGTGTGCGTAAGTTTTCAAGACTCGTAATCTTCGTCTGATAGACGTGCGATTTGATAAAGCCCCATGCAAAGAAATCTAAAGGGGTTAAATCTGGTGATCTCGCTGGCCAAGGTCTGTTGCTTCCGCGTCCGATCCAGCGATTTGGAAAACGTCCATTTAGACAATCCTGAACAATTTTGGCATAGTGACAAGGAGCACCATCATGTTGATAGACGACGGGGATAGGATTGTTAGTACCTCTATCAACATGATGGTGCTCCTTGTCACTATGCCAAAATTGTTCAGGATTATCTAAATGGACGTTTTTCAAATCGCTGGATCGGACGCGGAAGCAACAGACCTTGGCCAGCGAGATCACCAGATTTAACCCCTTTAGATTTCTTTGCATGGGGCTTTATCAAATCGCACGTCTATCAGACGACGATTACGAGTCTTGAAAACTTACGTACACGTATACGAACTGCTGCAGATAACATAACCCCGCAAATGCTCCAGAATGTGTTTAGAAATGCTGCGGAACGATTTGAACTGTGCAGGGATACTGATGGGCGTCACGTCGAATCCTGCTCTTAATTATTTAATAAATGTTACCACTTTATCATTTTATGATTGAATTCCATATAATTTCCAAGTGCTTCACAAAAATAGATCCTGACTTTATGTACACCCTGTATAGAAGCAATGCTGCATTAATCAGTTTAGTCATCATATCGCTTTGAGATAACAATGGCTCTTGCTCTTCTAGATTTTTTAACAATCCTCACCAAAGATGCGTTGTTGTCACTACGTTCTGCAAGTTTAGCCAAACTTTCTCCATGAGGCTGCAATCCAAATGCCTCAGCTTGAATCTGTGTTTTTGCCGATTTCTAAAGCATAGAATTTTTATATAAGTCACTTTAATTTTCCTCCTGAAGTCTTTACCAGTGCAAACTTCACTAAATTGTATTTGCCAACAAACAACTCTTCAGTTATGCCAAGCTTCCAGCACTGCCTTGGTCTTTCATCCCCAATCATCGCCACTTCTCTCACCTTGATACAATTTGGATTGGAACCCTTTACATTGCCTGATGGGTAATAATTGAGTTCTGGCAAGTATTCCATAACGTACATTATTATTATTATTATTATTATCATATATAAAATATTGTTGTTATTTATCTAACATGCGGAATACATAGGCCTATATATCCTATAATCTTTTAGTAATGATTACTTTAAATTATACATCCTTGCGCATATTAATTACATTAACCAAAAAGACGGGGTAAAAGAGATTATGAATATATTCAATTTTGTTAACATTTTAACACTGACAATTGTAATTCTAGTACATGATACGACCACCAAGACTTTTTATCACTTGTTGAACACGGTTTGGCATTGAAACTGCTAAGTGACTATAGTCTGTTATAAGATGTTCATCTCTCTACCACACTACAATTATTGCCTGTATCAGTTTCGTCATTGTCGTACAATCCTTTTTTTCTAAGTCTTGATTTCACAATAGCCCACAAATTCTCATGTGGGTTTAAATCAGGAGAGTTTCCCCGGCCAATGTAACACCTGATTGTTGTTCTTTTTTAAAAAACCTGATCACAACTTTTAAAAGAGTGACATGGCGCTCAGTCTTGTTGGAAAACACCATCTTCATTTGGAAACCTCTTAGTCAACTCTGAAATCAAACTTCTTTCAGTATATTGAGATCTCATTCATTCAACAGGATGTAGTGAACTGATGACATAATAGCCGAAGGAGCCCCAGAACATCATCTTTTGAAGATATTTTACACGGTGATCCACACGACACACACTCAATGGTTTACCTACCGACCGACGCATGTGCTGACTTCGCTGCGGTGCCCTTGCACAAAGAAATGTCTCATCTGAAAAGATTACCCTGCGCCACTCTTGTCACGTTTTTGTACTTTTTAGCTCATACCTAATTTTAGTGTGCAGTGATAACCAATTTGCGCAGAAATAATTTCGATTTGTGCAATGATAAATTGAAAATCTGTGCAGTGATAAATTAGGTCCTATATCCGATACAGAACCTAATGTATCACTGCACAGATTTTCAATTTATCACTACACAACTTGAAATTATTACTGGGCAAATTGGTTATCACTGCACATTAAAATTAGGCCTTTTAGCCTAATCTAATCTTTTTTTATTCGAATCGTTAGCTGCCGCATTATTATTGGTCTTCTCGCGAATCTTCCACTAGCAATCAAGCGGCGGCGGACAGTGCTTGAGCTAACTGTTACTCCAACAGCAGAAAGCTCTTTACCTAAGGCATCGCTGGCAGTGGCACCATTTGTAGGGTGGACAAGGGGGACAGTTGCCTCCCACAACAGTCTGTTTGCCACCTCCAAGGCTACGTGTGCCCCTTCTAAGAAATCTCTTGGTGATGCACTTGAATTCACATTAGGATTTTATCATTGTGATAGCGTGGGGTAGACACCCCAGTTAGGTTACTTAGGTTCTAGCAAACAATCAAAAGCACTTACCGGTGCGTTGAATTAGGTATTCCTTGAAGCCTACCGTTTTATTCCTGTGTCCCACAAACAGCCTACCTAACTCTCTCTTACATTACCAATTTAGAAGCTATAGACATTACCCCTAACTATACTTAAGTACGAACAACTTCCTACCCGATTTGTCACCTTAGAAACATCATCTAATTATACTCAGCACCAAAGATTAGGTCAGATAGGAAAAAACATGTCTAGGCCAGACCAAAGCAATACGAACAGCCGCGTTGGTTCGTTTATGACTTGCTCTTGCCATTCAGCTTAGATTTAGTGATATTTACCCTTTAGTGACTTTTAGACTATATACATATACAGGGTGGGGCACGGGAACCAAGTGTTTTTGGAATAATCAGGAAAATGATATTTATTTTTGTAAAGAAAATATATTGGTAGAACAACATTCGTAAGAACATAGCATTTCATGTCATAATAATCATGTACCGAAAATTATATCTGGCATATGATGTCCTTGGCCGTCGACGCATTGTTGAAGGCGTTTACGAAAATTGGCCTCCACTCTTCCCAGCAGGTCTCTGTTGATTTGGATGATTTGTTGATGGATCGCTTCCTTCAATGCATCTAATGTACGGGGCTTGTCCTCGTAGACACGTGACTTGAGGTACCCCCATAGAAAGAAGTCACATGTGGACAAGTCAGGGGACCGAGGGGGCCATGCAATGTCACCAAATCTCGAAATGAGATGGTTGGGAAACAGGGGGCGAAGAACAGCCATTGACGCTCTGGCGGTGTGTGGCGTGGCCCCATCTTGCTGAAACCACAAATGTCGACGAGCAATACGCCTTCTTCGTAACTCAGGGATGAAAAAGGTGTTCACCATCTCAATGTAACGCCCAGATGTTATGGTAACGGTAACCCCATTTTGTTCGAAGAAATAGGGACCGATGACGCCAAACTTTCCCACCGCGCACCAAACTGTAACCTTAGGGCTATGCAGCGGTTTTTCATGGAGTTGTCGCGGATTTTCAGCAGCCCAATACCGACAGTTTTGATTGTTGACGGCCCCATTAAGGTGGAAATGGGCTTCATCACTCATTACCACCATCATGTTTTCATTCTGCTCATAAAGTGCAAGCATTTCCTGTGCAAAATTCAGTCGTTGGGGGCAATCGTTTACATTCAATTCCTGCACCATCGCTAACTTGTATGGGTGAAAATGTAATTCTTCATGCAAAATCCGTCTAACAGTACGATTGCTGATTCCGAGTGCAGCTGAATGTCTCCGAGCAGAGCGGCCTGGGCTTTGCAACATCGCTTGTCTGACCCTTTCAACGTTCTCTGGAGTACGCACAGTGCGTTGCGGCCCCTTCGGTTTTGTTTTCATTATTGAGCCTCCTGTTCGAAGATTGTTAACCCAACGTAAGATTGTGTCACGAGCGGGAACAGAGTCATTTCGATGAATGTTGAATCTGCGGCGAAACGCACGCTGAACTGCTGTCACTGACTCGCCACTCCTAACAAAATGATCATACGCGAACATGCGGTGTTCTAACGTCCACTGCTCCATGATGGCACCTGAAAGATAAAGGTGAGTGTTAGTTAAAGTTAAATGCTATGAACCCAGGAATGGAATGCTACCTACCGCACGCCCCTCCCATTCCTAATGGCCGATTACTAGCTATTCAAAAAACACTTGATTCCCGTGCCCCACCCTATATATATACATACACGTCACCTCACTCCTCCCCTACAAGTTTAGTCTGTCAGGGGGATGAGGGACCCTAGACGACCTGCGGAGCGGGGTTGATGTAGTAGGATTAGGGGCAACCTGTATAGGCGGGCAAGTTGAACCATTTTCCGGAGGATCAGTTCTCTCTTCCGGAAGACTCTGGTCCTTCTGCACTTCACGTTCCCATATCTGGTCCTGATGGCGTTTAATAGAACGACCATCTTCTAGTTGGCACTTCAAGGAAACAGGGCCCGTTCTCTCCTGCACAGTTGCAGGAACCCATTTTGGTCCAGCCCCATAGTTGCGAATCATAACTGGATCATTAGGTTGCGCTTCTAGAACTCTCCCTCTTTTAGTGTCGTGGTACAACTTCTGTTTTTCCTGATGGCGTAAAACTCGTTGTTGTAACGTTTCGTTTAGACGTAACAAATCGAAAACTGAACGAATTCCTCGGCCAATCAGAAGTTTAGAGGGAGACACCCCTGTCGTGGTGTGTGGTGTTATTCGATATTTAAACAAAAATTTATCCAACACCACTTGCATTTCCTCCCCACGAGAATGACGCAAGGCCGACTTGAAAGTACGGACCATGTTTTCCGCGAGACCGTTAGTAGACGGGTGGAAAACATTAGACCGGACATGTCTAATGCCATTTAGGTGGACGAAGAAACGAAATTCCTCACTGGTAAAACAAGTACCATTGTCGGAAACCAGGACTACGGGTAAACCCCATCGAGCGAAAACCGAACGGAGTAAGCGAATAGTAACACCCGAAGTCGTGGAAGTGGTTGGAAAAATTTCCACCCACTTAGAGTAGGCGTCCACAATGACTAGGCAATAAGTATTATTTATAGGACCTGCATAGTCAACATGGATCCTATGCCACGGTATAGTAGGCCATTCCCAAGGATGAAGTGGACTTTTCCTTGGGAGATCTCTGTTCTCTAGGCAGCTTTGACAGGAACGAACCAATGATTCGAGTTCTCCATCTAAACCAGGCCACCAGAAATAAGCTCTCGCCAGCTCTTTCATTTTTGTTGCGCCCATGTGTTCAGCGTGAAGTTCCTTCACTAAATTCGACCTGCCTTTATTTGGAATAATCACTCTGTGGCCCCATAAGAGACAGCCATTTTGAATAGAGAGGCCAGACTGACGCTGATAAAAAGGCTGTAATTCACTCTCAACCTTAGTAGGCCAACCAACTGAGCAGAAATGGATGACCCTAGACAGAATAGGGTCTGATTTTGTCCACTGCTCTATTTGTACTGCAGATACTGGAGTGGATTCCCAAAACTCCACCAAGTGAACCCATTCTGTAGGTATAGGTACACAATAATTTGGATTTTCTAAGGGCAACCTACTTAGCGCATCAGCCGTACCTAGAAGTTTACCTGACCGATGTACTAAGTCAAATTTATAGGCTTGTAGAATCAGTGCCCATCGTTGAATCCTACCTGAGGCCATAACTGGAATATTTTTATTAGGTGAAAATAAACCTAAAAGAGGCTTATGGTCAGTAATTAGTTTAAATTCATGACCCATAGATAGAAATGAAATTTTTTTACTGCAAATACTAAGGCTAATGCTTCACGTTCCACTTGTGCATATCGTCTTTCCGTCTCAGTTAGTGTTCTAGAAGCAAAACAGATAGGCCTATCTACACCATCAATGTGGTGAGATAACACTGCCCCAATTCCATAAGAACTGCTGTCTGCTGAAACTACGAGAGGAAGTTTAGGATCATAATGCACTAGGAGAGTGGACTTTAGTAGTACGTCCTTGGAAGCCTCAAATGCTTCCTTTTGAGTTTTCTCCCATCTCCACTGTTCCCCAAATCGTAATAGCTTATTTAGGAGTTCAAGGAAAGTCGATGCATTAGGCAAAAATTTCCTATAAAAGTTTAGGAGACCTAAATAAGCTTGTAACTGTGTGATGTTTTGTGGAGGTGGTGCCTTTTCTATTGCTTCTAGTTTATCCACCGTTGGATGAATGCCTGAGGCATCTATGCGGAACCCTAAATATGAAACCTCGTTAGTGACCAATGAACACTTTTCTCTCTTTAGCTTAAGTCCAGCATCCCGGAGTCTTTTTAGAACCGTGGTTAATCTAGTTAGGTGTTCTTTTTTAGTCGAACCTGAAATGAGGACATCATCTAGAAAGCAAAGTACCCCTGGAATGTGACCTAGAACTTGGTCCATTGTCCTCTGAAAAATACCCGGAGCCGATGCTATTCCATAGCATAGCCTATTGTACTTATATAGGCCTCGGTGCGTATTTATGATAGTTAATTCTTTAGAGTTTTCATCTAAACTTAGTTGAGCATAGGCTTGGGACATATCGAGTTTTGTGAAATATTTACCCCCAGCAAGAGAGCTAAATAATTCATCAGGCTTGGGTATAGGATAGCAATCTAGAAGGACGGCTCTATTTGCTGTTAAACGGTAATCCCCACATAACCGCACGGACTTGTCCGGTTTTAGTACAGGAACTACTGGGGCAGCCCACTTAGCGTGTGTGACTGGTTCAATAATTTTATCTTTTAGCAGCCTGTCAATTTCTAAATGCACCTTCTCCCGCAGTGCATGCGCAATTGAACGAGCCTTACAAAATTTCGGAGTTACATTAGGGTCTACTTCTATGCAGACCTGATGGCCCTTTAGGTTGCCTACTTCAGGCCCAAAAATAGAAGAAAACTCCCTTAACAATGAGTCTGTCAGATGGATATGAGAGTGTATGCACATCTGCCTGACCCCTTGGCAAGATTTTGTCAATTGGCATTTTCAAAGCATCAATCCAATCACGGCCTAGTAGAGTAGGCCCTTGCTCATCCACCACTAAAAGGGTTAAAGGATGAGACAAAGTTTTCTGGTTGAGTGTAACTGTGACGTATGCTTCCCCACAAATAGGTATTTGTATGTCTCCATATTTTTTAAAATCGTTTTAGATGCATGTAGTTTAGGTGTGTTTTTGAAAATCTTATCAAAAACTACCTGGGACATGACCGTCCGGGCAGCACCCGTATCCAATTCTAGAGGAACTGTAATTCCATTTAGGCCTACCTCTACAATATATGGGCCTGTATTTTTCCCACTTTGCTGCTCATAGAATAGGTACTCCACTCCAATGTTCGAAGTATTTCCCTTTTGAGGATTTATACTAGAAATGTTAAAATTAGAATTTTCACCCTTTGTTTTCTTTGAAAAACACACTTTAGCTATGTGGCCTATTTTACTACAGTTTCGGCAAACTGCTTCTTTAAAAGGGCAATCTTTCTTCCAATGGTGTTTTCCACACCCTGTACATGGCTTGGAAGGCTTAGTAGAATTAGTAGGCTTAGTCGTATTCGCCTCATACCTTTGATTTGCCTGTCTAGTAGGCTCGTTAGGTCTGCCAGGCCTCGAAGATTTAAAGCTATTTACGTGTTGGGCTTTACTACTATGATTGCCAAAAGCTCTAACATCTTTAGCAGCTGCTTCTCTAGCCGTAGCTATTTCTACAGCCTGACTAAAAGTTAGGTCCTGTATGGCTAATAGGGCTCTCTGGGTAGACTCCTCTTTGAGACCCATTACAAACCTATCTCTTAGCATTTCATCTAATTTGTCCCCAAATTTACACGTACGGCTATGGCTTTTTATTCCTGCAACAAACTCTGCAATGCTTTCATTTCCCGTCTGATGCCTTGAATAAAATTTGAAACGTTCATAGATGAGAACTACTCGGGGTTTGTAGTGATCGGTTAGGGCCTGTACCAATTCATTATAGGTGCAAGTTTCAGGTGCTTTAGGAGAAACTAGGTCCATAACTAAACCAAACGTTTTAGGGCCTATTATAGTTAAAAAGGTAGGTACTTTCTTAGCATCCGGAATGGAATTTGCCTCGAAAAACAACCTCACCCTAGTGGCATAAGCTTCGAAATCCTCCCCATTGTCTTCGTAGGGGCTCATATGGCCAATCACCGACATGCTAGAGCAAAACCGAATTAGGCCAAATCACGTGAAGTAGGTTAGGTTAGGTTTAAATTTGGTCTAGTTACTCCCCAGTTAGGGCTGAATAGTGAATTTTATTAGAGTTAGGGCTGAGTAGTAATTAGTTTTAGAGTTAGGACTGAGTAGTAATTAGTTTTAGAGTTAGGGCTGAGTAGGAATTAGTTTTAGAGTTAGGGCTGAGTAGGAATTAGTTTTAGAGTTAGGGCGGCGGGACCTACGCTATAGTACGGTAGCTTACCCACACAAACAAACCAAATCGGACGACCCACTAGGCCACATCCAATTTTCCAAACAACCACTTGAACCCAATAAGCCAAATTAACCCAATGAGCCAAATTTAACCCAATGAACAAAATTTAACCAAATGAGCCAAATCCCATCCTCGTCGCCAAATGTGATAGCGTGGGGTAGACACCCCAGTTAGGTTACTTAGGTTCTAGCAAACAATCAAAAGCACTTACCGGTGCGTTGAATTAGGTATTCCTTGAAGCCTACCGTTTTATTCCTGTGTCCCACAAACAGCCTACCTAACTCTCTCTTACATTACCAATTTAGAAGCTATAGACATTACCCCTAACCAGAGCTGGGCAATAAATACATTGAATGTATTTAAATACTAAATACTAAATACATGGGAGAAATGTATTTAAATACTAAATACTAAATACATTTTACGAATGTATTTAGATACTAAATACAAAATACATCAATTGTATTTAAATACATTTGTAAATACATTTTAAATACATACAAATTTTAACATATGCATTCACTAATTCACTAAGCCATGACACGCACACGATAAAGAAATCAACCGCTTTCGACTAAGAGTGGCACACAACTGATTGAACTGACACGTTGAAACATGAACCATGCTGTACTGCACTGTCGACGCGTCGTACTGTGCTAGTACAGAACGTGTATTAAACCAGTAAAAGTATTTACATTTTTATATTTTGAGTATTTAAATACATTGTATTTAAATACTCATTAAAGTATTTAAATACTGTATTTAAATACATGAAAACAATGTATTTATAAATACAGTTTAAATACACAAATGTATTTAAATACGTATTTAAATACAAATGTATTTAAATACTGCCCAGCTCTGCCCCTAACTATACTTAAGTACGAACAACTTCCTACCCGATTTGTCACCTTAGAAACATCATCTAATTATACCCAGCACCAAAGATTAGGTCAGATAGGAAAACACATGTCTAGGCCAGACCAAAGCAATACGAACAGCCGCGTTGGTTCGTTTATGACTTGCTCTTGCCATTCAGCTTAGATTTAGTGATATTTACCCTTTAGTGACTTTTAGACTATATACATATATATACATACACGTCACCTCAATCATCTACGCAGCCACTTGCACTTAGTTCTTGAGTCCTAAAAAAAGACCAGGTTCAACCAGGTTGTACTGATTTTAGGGGCTAAAAATAATTCTATACAACACTGTTCATTATTTTTCGCCCAAACTTTGCTTGCTGTTTTTATCAGATTATATATTTTCTGCAATAATTTCAGTATAGGATGGTTCTTTTAAATTTTACTGTAGGTATGTATACGTTGTAAATCCTGATATCGGAGACTGAAAAGTCCGTCTTACTTCTCTGGCACTCCTCTTCGTCAAGGGACAAAAAGAACACTTCTAGTGCTGCCCAATCTTCTAACAATCTCTGTAATAAAGTCGTGTGCTGGTACACGTCTAAAAACATCCTTATATTCAATATCTGTAGTCACAATCATTCTGTAATTCAGTTAGTTTTCTAGCAGTGTGTGAAAATGTGAATACACTTTCATGATAACATTTGCAACATCCACTATCAAACAATTACTGGCCTTCGGCATGCACTGCGTACGTATGCAGTACTGTTAGCTTCAGAATGCTGTCCTTTTGATTACCTATAAGCAGTGATGGGCAGTATCTAGATACATGTATCGCCGATACGTATCGAGCGATACTTTTGTATCGGTATCGCTTTAGCTACTTGACAAAAGTATCGATTTATCGGTATCGCTAAGGTCAATTTTCTTAAATGTATCGAAAAAAAATCGATACATTAATAAGAATTTTTAAATATTTAAATAGATGTTATAATATGACACTACTGAGTTATATTTATGAATATACATAATTATTATTATTATTAAATATTTATTTAATGACAGTACTACTCTACTGGTCACGTCACAAAGTACGGCGCAACGTTTAAACACGTTTGTACTTGTGTTATTGAGATTAATTAACCATAATATAGAAACATTGTTAGCTGTAGAGAAGAAGCTAGAGCGTTTGAATTCGGAGGCATTGCGTCATTGTCAGCCACTTCTCAATGTAGTCACAGTAGGGTTCACTAAGCGGTTTGAAAAGTTTCTGTGCCTTGATGCGTCGCATGAGTGTAAAGCAGCAATACTGGCATCGTCTTCAAATCCTCTGTTCAAGTTAAAGTGGATGACAATAAAAGGCAAATTTAATACTAACATTGTCAAAAAGAGGGTTCAAGAAATGTTGGTTAATGCTGTTAAGAGCCTCAGCGAGCAGACCCCCCAGCAACTAAGTGATGCTGCATCTGACGGAAGTGCAGATGATTTCTTCTGTTATGAGTCTGCTTCCACTAATGTCTCTGCAACCCAAGATTCCACTGAGATGGAAGTTTTACAGTATCTGGGTGACGGAAGTCACTCTCCAATCTCTGAGGCAGTACCCAGGAATTCTACGGGTCTTCCTGAAGTATAACATACCACTACCATCCTCTGCTCCTGTAGAACGGTTGTTTAGTTTGAATGGTCACATTCACGCTCCAAAAAGGAATAGACTGTCTGACCAGATGTTTAGCCAGCTAGTATTTTTGAAGGGTAATAGTCTTAGTAATTACTTTTAATTGTTAGTGTAATATTTTCAGTCATTCATGTATCCTACAAAATTAAAACATACTTTCATTAAATAAAGCAATTGTTTTTATTTACATCTATAAAACCCATTAAAATGTCGTTGATTTTACTTACAGTGCGTACAAATTACTAGTATAAACAATATCTAATACCTACATATTAAATGAATAATTATAAAAATGTACCGGCGATACATGTATCGGTATCGGTATCGCTCAAGACATCTAGAAAGTATCGGCATCGCCTAAGACGTTCTTCATGTATCGATGTATCGGTGTCGCTTTAGCGATTTTCACGTATCGATGCCCATCACTGCCTATAAGCGCATACACTGAATGAGCTTTTCCAAAATTTACATCGTTATTACCAGCAGAATATTTAGATAAGTTTTGAATAAGCAACCCAAAGTTTTTCACTGTTAATGACTGCATTAGCAACATCTAAGGCAGAGGTGAATTATTTCGATGGGAGGGGACAATCAAAAAAGTTGGGCTACAATCGTGGGCCCATTAACCTCTACAATACGTAATAGTTTGAAACGCTGTTACTACATCGTTGGAGACAAATTTTCTGTGCCTCCACACACACATTCATGTAAACTCCGGCCGCGGGCCGTATTTTACACACCCCTGATCTAATAATCCAAAGTCATACGTTGAGTGGAGCTACAGCTTTATGTGGGATTCGAACCGTGGATCACTACATAGTCTGAACGGTCTTACATCCAACTACTACCCAGACCCAATGTCGCTTAACTTCGCCGATCGACGGGAAACAGTGTTTCGACATTGGCACCAAACTGCCGCATGTGCGGCATGCGGGAGGTGCCCCTTCGGGGCATTGGTTTCTGCGCGTATGTAGGAGAATTACAACTTCTGATCGAGTGAGGCCCATGGTGTAGTGGTTATCATATCTGACCGGCAATCGGAAGATCCCGGGTTCGATTCCCGGGTGGTTACCTCATTTTTTCATTTGTTCGTTCTCCCTCCTCATCTTGCGCGGAATGTTCTTCTATACAAGCGTCGTTCTTTACATATAGATTTTTTCTTTTTTCGATATAATTACAAGGTTAATCGAGTGTCCGGTTATGTTAATTGAATGCCCGTTAGATCAACTGTATGCCTTTGACGATTAGGTTAAATTGTGATATTTTCGTTAGTTTTAACGAAAATATCACGATTTTTTAATCCTTTTCAAGATTTGTTACAACCTATTCGTGAGGTTTCTCCTTGTGCATGAATTTTTTTATATTTACTAATAAATGTTTGGCTTAATATGCAGGTAAATAACGAAGAATAATATGCGGGTAAATAATGATAAAGCGCCAAAAAGAAAAAAATGATTCAAAAGCCTTTCGTGTACTCAGCAATACACCTCGTTAGAGAATGACGGTGTATTGCTGAATACACGAAAGGTCTTGGAATATTTTTTTTTTTCCTTGTGAGTTTGCATTATAGTACAGGGTGTCTCAGAAATCGCGCACCATAGGCTTTATTCAGACTTACGAGGTTTACGAGTCGAAATGGTTTATAACTTCGATAATGTTCGAATAATAAAATTAATAGTATGTACAATTAATCAAAAAGCTATCTTAAAATAATTAAATTGAATGAAGCTATATTAGCCAAGGGTGTCTCAGAAGTCGCGCACCATTGGCTAATATAGCTTCATTCAATTTAATTATTCGAACATTATCGAACATATATTGAAATTAAACATCACTTATACATCATTTCGACTCATAAACCACTAAGTCTGAATAAAGCCTATGGTGCGCGACTTCTGAGACACCCTATATATTATATATTAGTCGGACACTTCCAGGTTCTAAATCTAATTCCCAACTCCTTTTTCTTTTTGAACAATATCCTTCACTGCCTTCATAGAATCGTGAATAATTACACTGTCAAAATTAAGAAATTAAACCTGCATTAAAAAATTTAGTTAAAAGAAAAACCAAATTCTGCAAAAAAATCTTTATTTTTAACAAAAATGCAGTCAAAAATAACTGCAAAGAACAGTCAAACCTTACATCATAGAGGAAAGCAGATCGTGATTTACTTCATACCTCTATGTTTACATATTACGTAGCGAACTCCCCACAGGTATCGCAAGAACTTAAAAATTCCACGATAGCTGTAAAGAATTCTAAACCACGGGAACACGGCTTACACTTACAGCTAAAAGAGCAATACTTCTAAAATCAATCCAGAATGCTTGACTAGCTGTAGAAAAAGAAAAACTAACGAAGTCCTAACATTTAATATGGAGTTAAATGATAAAAGCTAAACTTTAGGCCTATAAGTTTGGCATAGTATAATAGCGCTATAAATGAAGATACCGGACTGACTTACGTACGTCTAACACAGTAAATTCCAAAAAGATGCTGCAGTAAACTTAAATTTTACGCGAAATTAACCCAATATAAAGCTTACATTCACATACAAGGTTACAATTGTCATTTTTTTTTAGTTTAAATCTGCTTTATACTGACATCGTACGTCAATTTTACGACAAAATTTGAAGCTTGATTTCGTATCCAGTGAAACTAAAATCAATTTACCTTTGTGAAAAATGGACATACTCTAATTAAAGCTTAAAATTTGTTAATAGGTCCACTAAAATCTGTTCATTTATAGAAACGAGCTAGCAATCGAGTAGAATGCTTTAATAACAAATGTTAATCATAACAAACTATATTTGAATGAAAAGGGAATTCAATGTAAAAATAAATTCGTAAAAAGAATAACAAAAATTTGTGATTTTCATTCAACATTTGTATTTTGAACTGAAGTTTTATATCTAATATATATCTTATGTAGTATCAACCTGAACTTTTCTATTCATAATTTTATAAAATAATGAATCTTAAAAGGGAAATAATTATTGTACAATTATTATTAAAACTCCATTTAACAACACTGCCTATTGAAACTTAAAAAATAAAAGTTGTATTCCAAAGATTATTCCCGTAAACGTATTTCAATTGCCGAAGCAATGCCTTAATGTTTGGGTAATTCGGGACTTCATTTCACATAATCTACGCAAGATCTTTAAGACTAGAGTTAATAGGAGTAACAAACTCGTAATTAAGTTTTTCAAGCGGACTATGAACGGTGTAATTAAAAACGTTCCAGCGTTAATTCACGTATGGACTAACATCAATAGTTTCTTAAGATTTAAAATTGGTTAACTTATTATTAATAGAGTAGATCCACGTTTTCAAAAGTTAATGATTAAGACACAATGGGAACAAAGCTGTCAATCTTTCAGCGAGTCTTACAAAAGCCAGGAAAATGGAAGATATTTAACTAAACACTAAACAATAAAATACCGCACAAAACCTAATGCATTTGTTAATGGCTATTGACACTAACGCATTTCCTCGCTTATCAATAAATTCAGACTACACTGACAGAAAATATTGAAGCAGTCAAATTTGAGAAATGGTTGCTACCAGTTGGAATATCTTGAGGGGGGGGGGGGGGCAGCAGCGGCAGCGGCAGCAGCAGTAGTAGTAGTAGTAGTAGTATGGGCAGATTATGGTTATTTTGAAATACAACTATGTTACATTAAAAAAATATTGAACTTTATTTTAAAAACGAAAGCCGATTAAACACAGAGTATATATATATATTGCACGCACTTTAAAATATACTTGGATGAAGCCAATAATTTCAAAGAATAGATCTTTATTCGTACTAAAATGGTATTAAGACCTACTTTTATTAAGACTTAAACGTACTACATGCGTATGAAGCCATTCGTTACGAGACATACGAAATGAAGTGTTAAGTATTACATCTAAAATGCTTTTTGAATAAATAAGTGGCGTGGGATCTTTTATAATGAAAACCATTCATCTTATTCAAATTATCCATGAAGTTCAAACCATCCATTAATTGATGTAACCCGAGCTACGACGAGTTACCTAAATGGATTCCCTACATGAACTGCTTTATCTAGAAACGTTATAAAGACACGCGCGCGCAATTTATCACCCTCAAATAACGGGATAACCTTAAGAACGTAGCTCACAGCCAAAGCTATAAAGAGTGACCAGTACATTGCTTTTAATATATTCCATACTTTCAGTCGTATCCCCAAAATTATTAGGCCTATTTGTAGATTTAGGTTTTGAGACTGAATTTAAAAATGTATTATTAAAAAAAAAATTGACAACTGAAAATTAGGAAAAAGGTTTATACCAAAAAATAAATATTTTACAATTATAATTATACTAAATCGGAACTACTTCCTAAATATTTAAAATTTCAGTAAATAGAAGCAAATTTTTGAGTTAGTTTAATTAGTTTGTAATTAGTTTAATTAGGGTTACATAAATTCTTAATATAAATAATTTCTACACAAATGATTGTACAAGTATTCAAGTAGTATTATAATGATCATACTTAATTTAAACCACTGCATACCTACAATTTGAAGAAAAAACAGCACGGTTGATGTTCCCAGCTTTTGAAGACAAACTGCAGGAAGGAGATTTTACTCGAGGTCCGTTGATAAGGATTCCTTTCTACTGAATGTCTTTCAATTTACGGCTCAATAAGTAGTTTTAACTTTTAAGAATGGAAAATTTTCATTTTCTGAATAGTTAATCTTCATGAAGTGGGGCCACAAACACCAAACTACAACCGGGACTAATGCAATGAGGAGAAGGGAACTTCGCAGTCATGAATTCACGGAAGAATGATTCCAACTCCTTCATAAATGCTCTTAAGACTATTTGTAAATAAGTCTGAAATGAAAATGATCCCCATCTGCCAGTTTCAATCTTCTTAATCCGTCAAACTGGGTACATCTTTTTTAAACTTAATAATCAAAAGACAAAATAATTTTCGTATGTACAAAAACAAAATAAAAATAAAAAAGAAATTAACAAAACTAATAACAATTAAACGAGGAGTATCTATAAAAATCAACACTTATGAACGCGAAGATTCCATCGAATATACGAGTAGCGCAGCGGAAAGGGGCTAAGCGACAAAATCGACGAAATGTCTTTTTCAAACGGAAAAAGCAGTTTATTCTTCCCTCTATCACCTCCAATTGGCAGATACTCCATTTTGTGACTGGAAAAACAGTTTCCACTCACAAAATGGGATATCTGCCAATTGGAGGTGATAGAGGGAAGAATAAACTGTTTTTCAAACAGAAAACGCATTTTACCGATTTTGTCGCTTATCCCCTTCTCCCGCTGCGCTACTCATATACGCGGACAAAAACGACTTAAAAACCTGCAAAAATAAAATAAAAAATAAGTACAAATTTTTAATTCTTAAATTAAAACAAATTCATATATGATATAGTAGTAATATTTTAAAAATTTATTTATTACATAAAACGTTTCTTGTTATAGTTTTTCAATTAGGTTCATTAAAATTTTTTCAGTTGAGTTTTAAGAATGCTTAACGTAAAACGCATTCCTATTGGTGAAAAGCATGGAAGTTCAAGCTAGGCCATAATAGTCTATTATATGTTCATTATATGGAAAAATGTACGATATTATTCTCGCGATTAAGACCTTAGCAGAACATTTTTAAACTATTTTTGGTTCCTAACAGAAGTTAGTCGAAGGATCCGTTTTCCAAATTTCATTATTAGCTAAAAAGCCTAATAAATTTCTTGGTAGCTGGAAACTGAAGTTATGACTCGTACTGCATTAATACCTGTACTGGCTCGACTAAGTCACTCAAAATACTGGTCAAATTTTCATATCTTCTTGCGCCCCCAAGTTAGCGAGCGTCTTCTTAATTCTGAGCGCCGTGAGTCTCGCGGCTGCATTATGGTACCAGCATTCTTTCATTATTTTGCTCATAACGTTCAACTCCTGTAAACGATTTGAACTTATTTCACTAACATCAAACTCCGACTTGAAAGGATCTTAATATTCACATTAATGCGCAATCTTGCTAAATGTAATACGACTGATATGATACAGTCACTCCAAACCCTCAATGAGACAAACGGAGAGGACCAAATCCTCCTCTTCCCATATCAAACCGAGGCATTAACTAAAAGTCTGCCTAACTGAATTTAACTTTAAACTGTCACTTTCACGTTGACCCTTTTAGATTAAATTTCGCCAACGACTTACAACTTCGACCTTAGCTTTGAATTTTTACTTTATTTTACTTAACCTGGCAAATTATTTTTATTATTATAAATAAACTGATTTAAATTTCTTTATACAATTTTAGTTAGGTCTTATTTTATTATATTTTCAAGTACTCTTACAAAGTGTCTGAATACGTGGACAAAGAGCATCCTGGGAACTGTATGGTAGTCTCAATGAGAAAAAAAAACGCTCTTTATTGTCTCAATGGTACCCAATTTGTCTATATATGTGGACAAGAGGTAGTGTCAATAGAATAAAGCGCGCGCGCGCGCACACAATATTAAGGGGTTACAATTTGGTGAAAATCAAAATTTCAAATTCGTAATCCAAATCACAGTCAAATTTGTAAAACAAAACGTCAATAGTTCTTTGTAGGAATTTGTAACACGACGTCGACGTAAAATCAAAGTCCGTCGCAACTTTCGGTCGATTCACAGTTAACGTTCCCTCAATCTCACGAACAATGCGAGTTTATCGTCGTCTTGTGAATAGTTTGTGGTAAATTTACTACCATTCAACCTTTCCCAAAACTACAAAACTTTCGTTTCTCGTGAGTTACGACTGCGCGGGGTCACGTACGGTAAGACTATTGCGTAAGATTAACTCGTTACCCAGTAATGAAGAGAACGCGCGTTAATTTCTGAATAGCTACAAAAGTATTTTATATCGGAGTTAGTGACGAGAGTACGTGCTATAAAACAACAACACTAACTGACACTTCGCGGGAAGCCCGTAAGCTATTGATAAAACAACTAAAAGAGTTACCTCAACCGCTTGCCACTTATTGGGAATTGTGGGTCTCTGTCTGTCCGTTACCACCACTTTCCTCATCTCTTCGATGGTAGGGTCCGTTGGGACGACATCATAGTAGGGCAGTTGGAAATCTTCACAACCAGTTCCTAAAAACAAATAATCATTAGGTTTCTTGAATGAGAAAAATAATAAATGGGTTAGTAACTGATGGTATCGCTTACAATTTGCATATTAAATTAGATAAAAATAATCGTTCGTTGTCGTCGTCTTCTGATGTTTGTAGTACGCTTCTCAACATCTAATGAAACGAAAAGTACTTAAATTAGCCATAAAATATAAATTTTGCTTCTTCAAGTGCAGAAAAGAACAAGATCCTAAAAAGTTAAACCTTTATAATATTTCCTATGACAAGTCTAGAAATTATTTGAATAAAACTTTCCTTTTTCAATAAAGTAGTCCTAATGTGAAAAGGCTACTTACTAAAGGGTGATCCAGAGAAATGGGACCCCAAAGAAACCCCTGTAACTCTTAAAGTATAAGTCCTTTTATAAAATCATACGCATCATTCGAAAGAGGATAGTTACAAGTTTGTACAGGATTGTATAGGTTTTGACAATACAAGACAAGATAAGATACAAAACAAAATAAAAGTGTTAGTTAAAACTAACCCTTCAAGATGACTGCATGGACTGTGGAACAGCTGCGTTTCATAACTGAGCAATATTATGAGCATGGAAGAAGTGTAGTTTCAGCTCTTAGAAGGTGATTTTGACATCTGAAAATTTGTCTTGAAAGATCTTTGAGCTGAAACTACACTTCTTCCATGCTCATAATATTGCTCAGTTATGAAACGCAGCTGTTCCACAGTCCATGCATTCATCTTGAAGGGTTAGTTTTAACTAACACTTTTATTTTGTTTTGTATCTTATCTTGTCTTGTATTGTCAAAACCTATACAATCCTGTACAAACTTGTAACTATCCTCTTTCGAATGATGCGTATGATTTTATAAAAGGACTTATACTTTAAGAGTTACAGGGGTTTCTTTTGGGTCCCATTTCTCTGGATCACCCTATATATTAACCAACAATTTGAAGATAGCATATCGCGTGTTGGTATTTAAAAACTGGCCATAATCATGATACTTTGATGACAAATTTAATCCATACATTTATGGATTAACTGTTTAGCATTTTAGAGGCGCGCAAAACAAGGTCAAAACAGGATCAAAAGCATGTTCACAATAACGTAAATAACTGTATATTATTTTCTTCGAGAAAAGGAAGACATCATTGCACAAAGAATAGGTAATATTTCTCACTAACCTGTATTACACCTTCTAGCGATTTCCCAATAAACTAATCCAAGGGCATAAATATCAGCTCTTTTATAGGAATCAAAATAATTTATGTTCATTGTTTCATCTAGACACTGTTGAAGAGAAAAAATTAAAATAACTTTAAAAATATTTACGAGCGAACGAAAGTATTCTGTAGCGTATATATTAATTAAGACCTTAAGATTTACTACAGTAAATATCTATTACAACAAATCCTTGCCCTACTTTTATTAACCCATATTATCCCAATGACTACATTTGTTTTTAAATAAAGTTCCCATTTTAATTCATTAACTGAAATCACTTTAATTTTATTAATTTTATTTATTATAACTTTCGACGATGTATATTTTTTTTATCACGAAAATTTTACTAAAAATACACAAATAATAAATTGTATAATTTCACCTATCTTTTACCTCATTTAAGTCCAATGAATATATATATATATTTATATATTTATATATATATATAAAATTGAGATAGACAAATATAGTTAATTTTGTGGCATTTTATTAGTACATATTTACATTAAAAATACAAAGATTCAACTCTGTCATGATTTTAAAACTCTTTCGGCTAATACGAGTTAGTTTCAGCTTTGAATACGCAACTAAAATAGAGTAGATAAACCAAAAGTATTTTGATAGGAAAACCTTTCAAATTACTCTCAGAAGTGGTATTATGAGAAGAATAAGTTGAACAGCTCTCATTACCTCAGGAGCCAAATAACGTTTTGTCCCAACTTTGTTGTTTGGAGCAATATCGACGCAGTCTCTAGCCGCGTCATACCTGACCGCCAACCCTAAATCGGCGATAGCGCAGGTGCCATTGGATTTCACAAGGATGTTCTTACTCTTGAGGTCTCGGTGGGCAATACCGGGCTTTCCTAAATGAAATGGTAACAAATAAACCGTTCATGAAACGAGGGGTTACCTTATTAAATTTACGAAAATGAGACACGTTCCTCTACGGCTAAGAGGAAGGGAGAGTTTTCTTGCGCCCATTCATCCCAAGTGCCTTCTAACCGGGGGCCATACACAATCCCAATTGGTAGTAAGCAAATGGCGAAAAAAAGAGCTCTCTCTAAAAATCGTTCTAATCAAAGAAATCAATTCGCTCATTACTGATGAGACGACGAAGGCATGAATAATGGGTAATCGGCGGCTTTTCCGATCAATATGAATCCTAATGTAGCCACAGGCACATAAATCCCTGAACCATTCATTGTTATAAACTAAAGGTCAAAGCAGCTAAGGAATAAAAAGGATAAATAATCGTTAATTATGGGAGAATCCAAGAAACAGGAGAAAGTAAATACTCCACTTTATTTTTTTTTTATCACCAAGTTATTAGCCTCTGAAACTTACTGCTGTTGATCCACAAAATTTTAAGTTATTGTGAATTAAGTTTCTTGCGAAGGATTATTAAGTGTTCAGAAAAAGGGTAATGCTGGTCTTATACATAAAAAATATTAGCTACTCAAAAAACCATAAATACTTTGGGATTACCGTAGAAAAGTCAAGAGTAAAATTACACAATGCATTTTATAACTTGAAAAGTATCTGTGGTTGCCTTTGGTTAAAGGACAGGTTCGAATCCTGTGTACGGAGTTAGTTTTCGGGCAAAATTCTAAAAACAATATCTTTGTCAACCGAGCAGCGCGCACGAATCAGCGGGTTCAACATCACGGGGTAAGGTGGGGTTCCGGTAAGGAATGGTTCCAGTTTTTAGCTTAGAGATGATTGGCTGGAGGGTTATTCGCTGATAACCCAGAAAGATTAATAGTTTAAAGGGCTGGTACTTTTGTCTTTAATTTGAATGGTCCAACCACTGAGTACTAGTAATTAATTTGAAACAGAATATTTCTAACCGGGAAGTCTGTATTTAAATACTACTCATCTGCCCTATTACATAGAGGCCCAGTTGATAATTATAGATGAAACAAGGGGTAATCGGCATTTTTCTTTATCGGTAAACACTGTTATCCTTTAAATAAGGAAAAGCGAAAATTTTGTCGAACGACGCGATCCTTGACGTCTCGACCACGGAAGGCAACAAAATTTTAAATTCCTTTCAAATGCAGATTAAAAACTTCCATGTTGGACTCCTCGAGTGGAGTTGGCCACCCGCGCCACCTATCTGTTAATACTCCGACTAAGGTGACATTCTAGGGTCACGCCCACTCCCTTCTTGCTCTCGTGACCAAGAATGGCTTAGCATGTTGCCCATTTTTTAAAACCATTTTAATATCATTACTATTAAACGCTTTCAATATTGTAAACGTAATGTCTCCATATTTAATATGTTTATCGTACCAAAGGATGAAAATTAAGTTATACAAAATTTACGTTTGTAAATGTAATACAACAATAAAAACTTGAAGACAAAATAATCATTTATGTTTATATAAACAGGTATAGACTGTTACCTTGAGTCCCCAGAATTTCCATATGGAGATGCGCTAATCCAGTTGCGATAGACAACGCCATTTTGATCATCCCTGGGATATCCACCGTGAACCTCACCAGGTAGTCGTACAAGGACCCATTCTCGTGATAATCCACAACCAACCAAAGTTGAGTCCAAGTGCCGTTATCTGCCAGATTGAATTTCACATTTTAACCTATCAGTATACCTGCATTAAATATTCTTAATTCCTACGAGTCAATTACCTTACTCAGACTTAATTTTCATGCAAAACAAACTTTCCCTCAAACTTCTTTGTTCAATGGGTAAATATTTTCCTCTGAAATTAAGACGACAAACTGTAAAATGAAAACCAGTCAAATTCAAAAAGGAGTTTACTGTACGTGATGTAATTCAGTATCAAAGTAAGGCAACTCTAACTTCAGTACTAGTTAATGATCTGGGTTCACGACAGTAATGACCTACCCGAAAGCAAAATGCCAACCGCTATAACCCTGTCAAATATTAATCGCCAGCTCCGCAAACAATGGCCCCGGCCCTGTTGATGAGGAATGTGCAAGAAAATACTCTAAATTAATTTCTGCTTTCCTTGCCCTAACCAGGTATCAAAATAATAGTTTTACCTAATTCTGGTATTGCAGATTAGACTTCATTCCAATCCCAGATTTTGAGTTCGACTTTTTTTCCATTGGATCTACTTAAGTGTACTTCAGTGCCCCACCTTAGACCTACAGTTTAACGTGGAATCAGAAGCACGACACACCATGGGCAGTCAGAAATTAAAAAGTCCTTGCCTGGACACACACACACTTCAAATGTTCCGTGCAATGATTCCTCATTTCACGAAGGTCAAGCTTGTCGCCCCTCCTCTCGAGTTGGCCTGGTGAAGTAGCGAGTTGATTTCTTGTACTCTCCACCTCACATGGCCAGGTACGCCCGGCTCATCGGGGATTGTTCTGAGCCAGGCGTCTAATTTCCTTTTGAAGATGTTCACCGCAACACCACTCGTGTTTCTTAGGTCTTTGGGCAGCTCATTAAACAATCTTGGTCCTCTTACAACAAAACTATTTTCTTTCAGCGTTATGGATGTCCCCTGTCTCGCCTTTAATTTGGGAACACGACACAGTCTTCCTTTTCTACTTTCCACTGTTGTTTGGAGAGTTACAGGGTTCAGAGTAAGATTAGGGACTAGTTTCTCCATTATTTTCCAAGTGTAAATAATGGTGTATCTCTCACTTCTCACATTTCCGGTGAATATAGGTTTAATTCGCGTAACCTTTCCCAGTAACTTAGTTCTTTGCACCCACTGATCTTGGCTGTGAGGCTTCTCTGAATCTCTTCTAGCTGTCTATTGTCTAATGTCTTCTTTTTTTATATTGGGATGTTAGGACCGAGCAGTATTCCAATTTGGGTATGATTAGTGTTTTCAGTAGAGGAATCATTATATTCCTATCCCTTTGTTTAAAGGTTCTCAGTATCTGCCCAGTTATTCTCTTTGCTCTGTTTACTGCCATCTTATTTTGTGTTTCAAATTTCGCATCATCTGTCATTACAACCCCTAAATCTTTTGCTTTAGAATTTCTCTGAATTTCCTGTCCATTTGGAGTATAATATTCTATGGATTTTAGGTCTTCCCTTTTCCCGTACCATAACAGCTGAAATTTCTCAGTGTTAAACTTCATATTGTTGTCTTCCGTCCACTTGTAGATTCTGTTCATGTCGGTTTGTAAAGATCCTATATCTTCTGGGTTTCTTATTTTTCTACTAATATTTGTGTCATCGGCAAAGGATGTTACTGTGCTCTCTCTGGTAACGTCCTCATCTATGTCAGTTAGCATGATTATGAAGAGTAGTGGAGCTAATACTGTTCCTTGTGGTGCTGAGCTGAGGACCTCTAATTCTGATGAAGATACTCCTTGTACTGTAACGACTTCCCACCGCTCACTAAGGAAATTATATATCCATTTCCCTACTTTTCCTGTTATTCCCATATATTTCAGTTGATGTATTACGATTCCATGGTCACACTTGTCGAACGCTTTGGCAGTGTGTATATTACATCATAGTTTCATTACTTTCCAGTGCAACTATTCTTTCAAATATTTCAGAGAGATGCAATTAAGTGACACTGGCCTATAGTTTTTGGCCTCGGATCGATCTCCTCCTTTATATATCGGAGCTGTGTTCGCGCTCTTCAGGATGTCCGGTATTTCTCCCGGTCTAGTGATCGCTTCCATATCCAATATAGGGACTCAACGATTGCTTTCTTGCAGTTTTTGGTCAGTGTGGCATTCCATTTGTCCGGTCGTGGCACCGAGTGTGCTTTTAGTTTCCCTATAGCTTGTGTAATATCATCTGTCGTAAAGTCAAAGTTTGTTATACTTTCCCCTTGTAGTAGTTCTTCAAAGAACGCGTTTCTATCGCATATCAGTTTGTCAGTTTTTGGGATACTGAAAGATGATTCGTACTGAGCTCTTAATATTTCAGATACTTCTGTTAGATCATCAGATAAAGCGCTGTCTTCGTTTTTCAAAGGTCCAATAGTCTATGGTTTTTCAACTTCCTTTTTGCAAAATTATATAAGTACTATGAGTTAACCTTTATCGCTTCTATAGCGTCGTCGTCGTCTTTTTCTGTATGCTTCTCAATTAGTTCCTGTATGACGCAATCGATACTCTGCAGTTTATCATTTAATATTTTTCCGATATTGTTATCTTTACAGTTAACTTAATTCTGCAGTCACTCTTTCTCTTTCGGAATAATGACCTCTTTTCTCTCTCGAACCTGCTTCTCTTTCCTCTTTGTTGTATTTTTGGGACATGTCCTTCCACAATTTCCAGCGTCTTCTCTAAGATCACTAGCATCTCTTCCGTTGTCTTGGCCTCGAAGATGGTTTTCCAGTCTATTACTTCCATGCTGGATGCAACACCTTCCCAGTTTATAGCTTTGGAGTGAAAATTAAAAATTTCGAATTTGCTTCTTTCTGTTGTTCGTTTTCTTTCCTTACCTGTTGCTTTTATACTGGTTGTTATTTCAATAATGTTGTGATCTATTATAGTTGGGGATATTTCTACATCATCAATTAGATTGCTGTTATTTGTGAATACCAAATCTAGGCAGTTGTTTTTCTCGTGTTTTCTGTTATTTCTTGCGTTAACATAAATTCATCAGCTAGACCTAGTAGCATTTTTACCTGCTCCTGGTCTTCCCGTATGCCCCCCTTGTCCTGGTGTATACATATATTTTTCCCTATCCTCTTATATTTCATGAATGGAAAATTAAAATTACCACAGAGAAAAATATTTGGGGTTGGAGAGTGTAGATCTTTTATATATAAGTAATGCTCTTACCTTTATTATCAGCTGCGATAAAACCTAATATGTTGTCATGTCGAAGCATAACTGTCTGGTAAATCTCGACCTCTCTGAACCATGACCTTTCATCTCTGCAATGATAAAATTTTTGCAATGGACTCGAGTCATTATTTATGCGCAATGTGTCACAACCATTTTCATTTTAACAGTAAGTGTACTTACTTTCCTAGTAGTACACACACACACAATGACAATTGTACAATTTCATTACCTATACCATCTAGGCATGTGGTAATTTTAATTTATTATAATTAATTACATTTTTCACGTAGTTGGTAAGTAATTGTAATTCACAACCAAAACTGTAATTAATTACACTGGGAACCAAGGTAACTGATACAATTACAGTCAATTACATGAATATTAAAGTTAATGGGTCATGATCTTATACTGTAGTTTAAACTACTCGCTCATCATGTTCCATTTATTTCAAATGTTCCTAACTAAAGTGTTGTTGTTATTTTCATAAAATAAGTGCCAGTTATTTTGTTTTATATGTCTTTTTTGAGTGCCTTATCTTTAGTTTTATTGGACCATATCACATACATATGTCCAATCGTCCATAGCAAGAACTGTTTGATGAAAAATATAGTTCAGTGCAACGTTTGGGGGGGGGGGGGTACATCTTAATGACCTAATCTTATCTAGTTTTCAATGAAGATGATGGCCAAAACGGAAAAAGGAATTGAAATACGTAGGTAGAAAATTATAACATAAATCAAATAGTGTGTATTTATGAAAAAAATGCAATTCTTTGTAAATGTAATTGTAATTAATTACTTTACTAAGTAATTGTAATTAAGTACTTCGCCATCTATAGTAATTTTAATTAATTACATTGACCAAGTAATTGACCCATGCCTGATATCATCATCATTACTACCAGATCCCCAAAAATAAACAGCTACAACCCCGTTAATTACAACATACATTCACAAACTATCATAGGTTCTTAAATTAAACTCAGTCCGGCTTCACAGTTTTTAGAAATATAATGTTAAAAACTTAAAAATGGCTAAACGTTTATTAACTAGTCTCCTAAAACAGAATAAATCAAGTAGTGAATAATAAGGATTAGACTAAATAAACTAAAAAATAAACTTTTAATTCTTAATCTAAAGGAAAATAAAAATTTGCAGAGCAGTTATACATGGCATAATCTTTCATAAAAAGGAAGAATTGGAACAATATATGAAATATTTAAACAGTTTAAAAATTAAAATTTAAGACTATGGCTGTAAAACTAGGCATGGTTCACCTCCACCTTCGGTCAGCTAACAAAACCCACTGGAGATACGTTAAAAGTTCTCCAATTTCCTATAAAGAGAATGCGATGCCCTACTCCAGACAGAAATCGTTCACAGATCATTTGCATACTACACACAATCACTTAATACGTAAGAATGGAGCAAAATAACTGATCCAACTCTTCTTTACCTGGATGAGAAAATCTTTACAGCCACGTACTCTCCCCTCCATCTACCTCTCCAGACCTCTCCGAACCTCCCTTTGCCAATGACGTCAATCAGCTGAATCTGCCTGGCGATGCTCCTCTGCACGAGGAGAGGAGGGCCTTCAAAGAAAATTAAAATAATGAGAGAATAAAAAAAAATATATATATATATATTTTATTTATTTATTAGTCAGTCCTCGCTTTAACGAATGAATTGGTTCCTGAAAACGGTTCGTATATCAAAATCAATTCCATAGAAACAATGTTATAATTTATTAATTTGTTCCAGTCACCCCAGCCCATTATGAAAATATTCTAAAAATGTACACAGAAAACACAATCGGAGACATCATATGCATGTAAATACATTAAAAGACATCAAGTAATACTGTACTTACAAGCTTATTGGAGAGCAAAGAATGGTCTTAAGGGTGGATGAGGGGGAGATAACACGTTTGGATATATATACAGGGTGTTTGAAAACTTTCTGTACAAATTGTAATGGGGGATAGGCAACACCAAGACAAACCCTTTTCGTCCATAAGTGTATGTCCGCTGACGTCACCATTCGGCGCGAGAGGGCGCCGCTGCAATTGGCTAAAAGGTGAAGTGGGCTAGACTCGCGCTTGCCGCGGGCATTCTTAAATCGGACGTAGTACACGTAACATGGAGCGCTTCACGACTGCTGAGATGGCTGACATGCATATGGTGTATGGGGCTGCCAATGGAAACGGAAGAGCTGCTGTGAGGTTGTACCGACAGCGCTTCCCAAGCAGAGGTGTGCCAAACCACCAAACGTTTGCGCATTTGCATCGGCGACTGCGAGAAACTGGAACATTCCATGCAAACATGCATCACACACCCTCACGTGTGAAACAGGCCTCATCTGAGAACAGCACATAAGCCGGAAAATTAGGCTGCACCGCTGTCTGCTGCAGAAACCTGCGTGCGAATTCCACACGAAGAGGGTAATCCCGGGGTTGTAATGCCTCGACTCTCTGACGATGAAACGGATGTAACTGCTGCTCGTGCAACACTCTCCAGACCAGGTCGTGGTTCACACCGAGGATACGTGCAACACCTCGCGTGCTTGCGCTTGGATTGTCCTCAAATCGCCGTAGGATTTCTTCTTCCATGTCAGGAGTGCGCACGTTTCTCTCCCGACCAGTGTCATGCATGTTTGCATGGAATGTTCCAGTTTCTCGAAGTCGCCGATGCAAATGCGCAAACGTTTGGTGATTTGGCACACGTCTGTTTGGGAAGCGCTGTCGGTACAACCTCACAGCAGCTCTTCCGTTTCCATTGGCAGCCCCATACAGTACACCATATGCATGTCAGCCATCTCAGCAGTCGTGAAGCGCTCCATGTTACGCGTACTACGTCCGATTTAAGAATGCCCGCGGCAAGCGCGAGTCTAGCCCACTTCACCTTTTAGCCAATTGCAGCGGTGCCCTCTCGCGCTGAATGGTGACGTCAGCGGACATACACTTATAGACGAAAAGGGTTTGTCTTGGTGTTGCCTATCCCCCATTACAATTTGTACAGAAAGTTTTCAAACACCCTGTATATATATATATATATATAATATATATATATATATATATATATATATATATATATATAAGGGTGCTTTTAAAAACTGAAAGTGTGAATTTCGGGTCACGGAACCCCGCAAATGATGAGGTTCCGGGAGCAAATAAAGCACATGATTTTTTGGAAAATCATCAAATATTTAGAGGTTGACCAAAGACCCCAAAGTTTTACCCATATGCTCATTTATTTATGCGCCCTTTTTAAGTCACTTCTAGTGTTTATTAACCCATTGATACACAGCGTCCCCAAAATTAGAAATTGCATTTGTCAATTGCGTTCTGATAATCCATATTTCTTTACTTCAGTATACCAACAAATGAATTTTCTTTAATTCTAAATCGTTTTCTCTTAATTACTCATGTCTTTCATGCATTTACGTAATGGTGGCCAAGAAGCATCACAGTTCTCATAACGGTAAGTGTTATTTAAATAATTCATATATTTCAAACGTTTTTTTTACTTAGCACTGTAATGGATGGTATTATGAATTGTTTGTAGGTATAATGACTCGTTTTACTGGCAATATTTTTGTTTCCAAAAATAGTTATAAGGTTTAATTTTTATGCGTATAAAATTTTGGACGCTCTCTGCTTCAGCGTATTGCAATCATCTTTTTTCGCATCGTCTGAGTGAAATAGTGTAGTGTACCGTAGATTATTTTAAATTTATATATGGATTGGATGTACTGTAAATGGTTATGTATGCATGATTTCGCAAAATTATTATAATTTTAATACATATTGTGTTCATGGGTTATCAGCCAATCATTGTTTGAACACAGATTACGGTTACAAAGAGGGTGGCTTATTTCTACACATTTTCCTGAGGTACTTTATCCATGAATGGGTTAAATTAACTACCAATTTCACTGTTTTGTCTTATTCACAGATAACTGGTGAACGATGGCGGCATGTACAAGATCGAAGAAATCAATCTGGCTTGTGGGGTCATCAAGTCCTACTATTGCCGGTCAGCAATTACCTTCAAGAGGTGATGTATTGAAGTACCTTTTCCATCTCCACAATGAAGAGAAGAAATCCTTAGCTGAGAGTGTGTCCTCGACATCACAAGCCATCATTGAAATCTGGGTGACAGAAGGTTTACCGACGAAACATCCGCACGACGTCAAGAAGCACGTCCGGAAATTGCATGACGAATGGCAGGGTTTGAAGAAGAGAATTTCGCGGAAAACGAAGACCAATTTGGACAACCAGGCTGCGTTCAGGTCAAGCTTGAACAACCTTTTCGACATTGGTCACCAAAATGCCCTAAATCTTATCAAAATTCAGGAGGACAAGGACTTCCTGCTTGCTCAAAGGGAGGAGGGTCGGAGATGAAGGATTGGAAATGTCGACAAGAAGATTGCCAAAAAAGTCGCAAGGGCCCAAGAAAGAACTGCTCAGGAATTGAAGCGGAAAGACAGGCATGTGCAGGAAATGGAAGAAATCTCTGCTACCGTTGTTATGGAAACCTCATCGTCAGCGTCATCAAGTGAGGAAACAAGTCCCGAAAGAAAGCCAGTTACATCGTCGGCTCCAAAACATCGCCGTGGGACGACGGCAATCAGTTCGGAGGTCGCTGCGGCATTGGACCGCACGCGGATGAGCGACAGGGCAGCTGCTCGTGTTCTCATCCCCTTTGGCATGCAAATGGGTCAGGACATAAGTGAGATGTGCCTCAGTCCAAGTGCTATTCGGGCCAGCAGATCCAGGTACAGATCAGCCCACGAAGCAGAGGTGAGAGCTTCCTACAAGCCTGAATGCCCTCTTGTTCTTCACTGGGATGGAAAACTTATGGCAGACTTAATGGGAAGAGACAAAATCGACCGTTAGCCATCTTAGTTACCGGGGATGGATGAGCAAGATTCTAGCCATCCCCAAACTCCCAGACTCCAAGGCAGAAAGGACAGCAATCGTCATCATCGAAACCATCGAAAACTGGGATCTTGGCCAGAAGATCAAAGCTCTTTGCTTTGACACGACAGCCACCAACACCGGCATCCATGGAGGAGTGTGTGTGCGAGTAGAGCAGGCTCTCGGGCGTGAAATGATTTACTTTGCGTGTCGACATCACGTGCTGGAACTGCTGCTTGAAGCAGTATTTTCTTTCCTTGTTGGAGACCTTTCCAAAGGACCTGAGATTACGATTTTCCAGAGCTTCCGTAATGTTTGGCCGCAACTGAAATTGAATGAATACTCCACTGCCGCGGACGAAGAGGACACGGCTGCAGTGATCAGTCCCTGGGCCGAGATGATTCATGAAGCAAATGACCTTCTGAAAGTGAAGCATCCCAGAGATGACTACAAAGAGCTTCTTGAACTTGTAGTCATTTTCTTGGGAGTAGTACCTCACGGACGTCGGAGTCCTGTGTTCATGGCTCAGGGGCTTTGCACCGAGCACGGTGGATGGCGCGTGGAATTTACTCTTTCAAGATTTGGATGTTCAGATACCAGTTCACGATGCACATGAACCAATGTCCTTCAACATCTCGTGGAGCAAGTAGCAGTGACCGCCTGATTTCTGGGTTGCGGGACTTCTGTCTCTTCGTTGCTCAAGATTACGTCCTTCCGTGGTTTTCAGCAAGAGAAGCAGCAAGCGCTCCACGAAGCGACTTAGCCCTCCTTTAAAAGTTGCAAAACACCAACGCCGCTGGGTACAAGAGTTTTAATCGGCATCTCTGGTACCTCAATGAGGTAAACGTGGGCCTTGCACTATTCGATCCTGCAGTCGATGATGATGAGAAGCGGAAAATGGTAGAGAATATGAATTCCGTTGAAGGGTCAGAAGCTCCCCCCGACGAGTCTGGATTCCAGATCCAAGAGGAAAGACCCTGGCAGACTTTTGCTTCCAATACGTACAATCTGTTCACCCTTCTAGATCTTCCGGTCGATTTCCTGCAAGAGGATCCATCAAACTGGGAAAACACCACCAGCTTTGGTTCAGCAAAGATCAGGGTGGATTCCTTAAATGTAGTGAATGATGCAGCAGAGCGAGGCATAGCATTGATTCAAGAATTCACGAAGGCTGGAAGGACTCGGAACGAAGAGCAGATGCAGTTCATGATTCAAATCGTCGAAGAACATCGTAAAGTCTTGCCGACAGCCTCCAAAGCCACTTTGATGAAAAAATGAACGCCAACACTCGAGATGTCATGTACTTTAATCGTTAATTATGAATTTAGTGAATATACTCTCACGATATATTTGTTCTGAATACTTATTGGAGATGTATATTGGAGATGCAATTTATCATTTAAACTGAGAATTAAAATTTCCATTGTCCTATAAATTGAAAATACCTATCAGCTGTGGGCAACCTCTAAATGTTGTTGGATTACAAAGAAATTTTGCCTGTTCTGTTTTCTCATGTATCCTCACAAAATAAAGGGTTCCGCTCCCTTGCATTTTCATTTCGCATTTTTCACCATATACCATAAACACACCCTAAAATATATATATATATATATTGCACTTTTGTTATTTGCATTTAAACAGCATTCCTTTCACATTTAATCAAGGCCTTTTGCAGCATTTGGCATAACTTTTTTCCACTTTCATCAAAATGTGATAAACAGCAGAACTAGTGATGGTAAAGCAAATCAAACTTGACAATTTTTAAATATAAGTCTAGTACCGGTTCAGTACGAACGCTTAAATAATAAAAACTGTCGAAACATCAATGTTCCCTCCAATATTTGTAACCTTGACCTTCATGCAAGAACCCGATTCCTGCTAGCGGAGACGCATCATCTTGCGATGATACATGCTTGTATGATGTTTCAGCAATTTATGTTAAGCAGTTCAAAGGTTATAGCCCGAACACAAAAACGTAACGAACGGACGAACAAGTACAGTCTAGTATAGCCCCTCCAAATTTATTTGGTTGGGAACACACAATTAAGCAATAAATTTACAACTGGACTTACTTTTTCTCAAATAAAAACTCGCGAAAAAAACAAAGCCGAATTGGAGATACATAATCAAACTAAATATTTTACTTTATTCTCACTGTTAAAGCATTAATAATGCTTAAAAATGAAAAATGGGTTTAAGTCTAAATTCTAACCTACTTATCTAAGCGGAAAAAAAAGATGGATAGGTTTTAATTTAA
>JAJOZX010000603.1:440000-530000 GCA_023014485.1 Bathynomus jamesi
CTAATTTTAAAAGAGTTAATATTTACACTGTAACAAAGGTTCATATGATCCCTAATGATTACAGCAAACACAGTCTATCAGTAAGAAGCTGAAATAGCATGGCCATAAGTATTCCTTACTGAGCAATAATATACACACGAGGCTTATACAAATCCAGACCAAAAAATTGGATTCTCTCTCAAATGCGCTCATGACCTTCAAAATACCTTAAGTTATACACCTTTTTTGAGGATATAGAGTATCTGTGACATCATTATGATAAAAAGACACCTTGTGTACCAGTTTTGAAAGAAAAATTAAATATAACAAAAACCTTATTAAATAGTGAGAAGTTAATGCATAGTGACAACAAAATATTAGAATATCTTGTGAGGTGTTAAAAAAATTGATTTATTATGGATATTGAGTACTGCCACTATATTAAACTTCTATCAAAGACTTCAACTCTGTGTCTTAGTACTTAGTTGGTCCACCCTTAGCCCTGATTACAGCCTCTAATCAACAAGTCTCTTACATTCTTCTGTAGTTATCATCAAACACCTCTTCTGTTCACTAAGTGTTCCTAGTTTACACTTTTGGACTTTCTGCTTAGCAATATTCCAAAGATTTTCTATCGGATTAAGATAGGGAGAATTAGCTGGCCATGGTACAACTACAATTTCATGAGTATCAAACCACACAGATGTTGCATGAGCTGCATGAACTGGAGCCATCATGTTGAAAAATAAATGGTTCACCTCCATAGAGTTGTTCTGCATACTCCAGCATGAAGTATTCCAAGATTTCTTGATAAACATGATTATTGACAGTTCTATTTACAAATGAAAGTGATCCCACACCATTTGTATTCATGCAGCCTGAAACTAACACACTCGCCATCTTCATGAAATGGGATTTCAGTCACAACAAAAACTGAAAATGAAGCTGGTTAGATGTGAAGCAAAAGAGAAGATGACTATCCTGGTGCAAAGAAAGAGTTGTATGGACTGCAAATGAGTGGCAAAACATGCTCTTTTTTTTTCAGACAAATCAAAATTTTGTGTGCTACTTGGTAATAGGTCCGCGAGTTTGGCGAAGAAAATATGAAATGTATCATGAAAGCTGCCTGAAGCAAGTGTGTTAGTGTGAGGTTGCATGAATGCAAATGGTGTGGGTCACTTGCATTTATAAATAGAAATGTCAAAATAGTCAGATATGTCAAGAAATCTTAGAATACTTCATACTGGAGTCTGCAGAAAAGCTGTATTTTTCAACATAACATGGCTCCAGTTCATGCAACATCTGTGTGGTTTGATGCTCATGAAACTAGTTGTACCATGGTCAGCTAATTCTCCCTATCTTAATCTGATAGAAAACCTTTGGAATATTGCTAAGCAGAAAGTCCAAAAGTGTAAACCAGGAACACTTAGTGAACAGAAGACGTGTTTGATGACAACCTGGCAACTGATATGCAGAAAAATGCAAAAGGCTTGTTGACTCAATGCCACATGAACAACAGGCTGTAATAAGGGCTGAGGGTGGACCAACTAAATACTAAGATGCAGAGTTAAAAAGTCTTTGATGAATGTTTAATATACTATTTAATAAGGTTTTTCCTATATTTTAATTTTTATTTTTTCAAAACTGGTACACAGGTGTCTTTTTATCATAATGACATCACAGATACTTGATATTCCTCATAAAGGTACATAACTTAAAGGTATCAAGGTCATGAGTGCGTTTGAGACTATTTTTTCAGTCTGGAGTTGTATACATTTACTGATTTGTACTTATTGTATTGTACCGGTACTGAATGCTTTTGTCATCACTAAAATAAATGAAAATAGAAAATATGTATAGAATGAAAAAGCCAAAAAATCTCTGCACAACTAAGAAGTCTAGAGAAAATATCCAAATGGTGCCAAATGTGAAAAATATTATCTAGTGTTATATTTGGGCCCAACAACGTCTATTAAGACCTTGGCTCTGTACTGTATAGGTTTCCACATAGCAAATAAACTAAATCTTTTCAGCAAAGGAGCTACATAATGAAGAGTCCAATGTCAGAGATCAAAAGATATCTAATATAGCTTAGGAAATTAAACTAAATAGAATAACCTACATATCATTATGAAAGCTAATATTAGGCTTAGTGAGACTGAGACAGGTGAAAAACATTTAACTATATCTACACCTTATTTTAAAAAGTTGTGATGATCAAAGAAAAACGAGAGTATCTGAGAATTTTAACAGAACAACAGATTTGGGTAGTAACAGTTTACTCAGAATTTGGTACTTCAAATATAGCAAATATGGTTCAGTTTGATGACAAATAACAAACATGCGATTTTGTGTTCTATGCTTTAATGCTAAAGTATAGAGCAGCACCTCAAAGAAAATAACAAGACATACATTCGCAGACTGTGGCAACAATACATGAAGATTGTGAAAATAATACACAGATCAAACTCAAAATTCTTCTCTGAAGAAGCCAATGTTACCCAATACTTTTTTAATCATAATCTAAACTAGTATGATTCTCATCGGACCTAACTTATTTAAAGATGGCCCATTTAAGTTAACTTTGGTTCTTGAATATGTTTTAAGTTGTAGGAACATAGTGTAGATTATGAAAAAATAAAAATTACAAAACTCACCCACTTTGGCCCTTATCAAAATTACAGCCCAACATAAACATTCCCATAGAGATTAAAAATTACCACTATTCAAATCATAGTCCTAAGGCCTTACCCCTCTTAGCATCATTGCAAGGAGAATTGCAATAGCTGTGTGCACAACAGAACTTAGAAATTCTTTGAATGCTATCATGTGTTCCTGCCATCATAAGCTTAGGATCACATTTATTAAAGCTACAATCAAAGGAAAAATGAAGTTCCCCACTCTTCTTTGCACAGCTGTGATCAGTAATAACGTCATGTAGTACATATCAAATTAAGTCGAATATTAAATAGGTCAAGTGACTAACACTGCTAGGACAAATAGAACCTAATTTACATCAACTATTCAGAACTGCTGTGAAACATTATTTAACAAAAGCTGGAAATTTCATTTGAAGGCTATTTCTTTTATCTCCAGACTAAACTTAAGCCCTATTCACCAAAATAGAGAGGAAAATTTTTATTTTAACTAAAAATCATTTGGGCTTAATCAAAAGCAATACTTTTAAATCATGCTATATTTATATAAATACAGTATAAGCCCTATAGGCCTACCAAACAATAAAATACCACAATTATAGCCTGAATATTATATTTTAATTAAAATTGTGATAAAAAGCCAAGTGTATTTCCCTAAAAGCAAATAAAAATATACAATGTAACTACATGAAAGTGCAAATTAAAATCATTCGCATAACCTACTGTATGTATGAAGTTCATAAAATAATGTTTAACCATTCTTGTAACATTCAGTACAAAATGAAAAAGTGCATGAACAGCGTTTCCAGTGATGATAACTACCACATAAAACTGACAATGAAGACAATAAAAACCACGTCCTTTTCTCGGACTATGCTCAGAGGACTGCAATTAAAAACCTACCCCAAAAAAGACCTACCTGGAACACGAAATTGAGAAGGCAGAGATACATTGGCATTGCAGTAGTCTGTGGCGCAACACTCAACGTGTTTATCTTGAAAGGGGCCGTTGTGGCATTTAAATGGGTTGTTTGGTGGATGGAGCTCATCCTTGGGAAAACAGTTCCTGAGAGCACACACACAACATGGAACACAAAATCCCATTACATTTTATACAAACTGAAGCTCACCCCATCCACAAAAGTGATTCACCACAATTTAAATATTGTTTCCAACAATGTCATTGATGCAATGAAATGTAAAAGCTGAAGTGATAATCATTGTACTCTAAAGGGAGTCCTAGCTGCATTCAATGCAAGGCCCCTGATAACAATAGGCCACAGTAAGGTAGTTTTTTTTTTCTTTCAAGAGCATCGCAGACACAGTGGGCATTTTTATTACTTTGAAAAATTAGTTGGAACTACATGCCAAGTCTATAATTTCAAGAATGTCTACTCTCTTATACTAAATAAAACTAAATTAGAGTCTTTAATTAAATGAAACATTAATAATATCTATGTCCAAGTTATCATAATGAAGTTGAATACAAGGTAGAAGCCTACTGATTTGAGAATATTAATTTACAAAATCACCCATCCACTAAAATTATCACAAAAAAAATTTAAGACTGCTTATCACAGCTTGCTTCAAGGAGGATGTATTGTGTATCAATGAACTTTCTTCAGTTAATATATAAGTTTACTCCATGAAAAATTATCCAAAGATCTTAAGGACCGCTAGTTTTGCAATATAGCCCACAATGACTGCAAAGACCCTTGGCCTCAGCAAATCTGACAAAAATTAATTCTTCACTGGATAAGGTGTAAGTTAAATAATTGGGTCTAGAGCCATTACATCGATTCTCAAAGTTTCTAAAATTTTGTAGTATAAAAACTTATCAAATTTCAACATTCTACAATAATGTAATATTAAGAGGGTATGTAGGTAACCTATGGTCGGTAAATGCTAATCCTCTTAAAAGCTATCTTGATCAATTACAGAAGCTAAGCTAAAGTACCAGTAATGTCTGTTAAATCAATCATAACCACAAAACTTTGTTAATAAACTTGTTATGAATAAACCTGTTTAAATTACAGGAAAGACAAAATCAGTTAGGTCTATTCTAATACAAAAACTCAAAGCAAAGCACCAATTCTAAGTCTACATGGGAATAATCTAACAATGAAACTCACTGCACCTTATCACCATTTCCTTTAGTTTTAAACCCCATTTAAGAGTAAATGAAAACATCTCTCATAATAACTTCAGTCATATATTTCACCCTACTACTTCAAGTCCTCAAAATTCTTTTTATAATGAGCACATGCAAAATACTTTCATTTAAAATAGATTATTAAAAATATCAAAACAAAATGGTGATGAGTGAAAGCGTGATAAAGAGCAGTGAGAGGTGTAAGTGAGGTATCTACATGAGGCAGGGCAGGGAAGCCAAACACACAGACAGCCCCAAGAGCGGAGCTCAACACCACTCAACCAGATGGGTTTTTCTGGCCGATCAGCACTAAGCCACACTCTTTGGCCTATGTCTGTGGCCTTACCTTCCACGCCCCCCTGGCCGGCTGTTCCCCCCGAGCCACGGGTGCGCTGCTCAAGGCCACCAGGGGAAGGGGTGGGAATGGCCTGAATGGGCACATTGCAGAAGTTTTCATCATGGCAGCATTTGACTACTTCCTCTAGCTGCTCATAAACGTTGTGAGAGAAGCCACCACGACATTTGAATGAACTGCCAGGGGGGAACTGTCGACTTTTGTTGAGGCAAGACTGCTGTCTGCATATTTCATCACAGCAAACACCACCATCACCATTTCAAGACAATGTATAAGCATATTAGTGGAGATTTACTTGTGTGATAATATCCCACTTAACATAAAGCAATTTCAGGCCACATTTTTTATTATTAAGGGTATATAAAAACAGCCATAGTAGACAATGTAACTTTTTAAGAGGTAGGCTAATCTATAGGGCCTATTAATTAGTATATGTGGATATCTTTGAAGAGCATCTTAATTAAAAGGGCACAGTCTATGCTGGTAAAACTGAGAATTAATTAAACTATAATCTATCTAAACAACACATTTAAAAGCTGGAAGATGCAATATATTTGATGCATTTTACATCCTGCAGCTAAATAATAACTGTATTCAGCAAAGTACAAGATAAGGCTTGGACTTTATTTTTCTTTCAATTCAATTCACATATTCAACAATGTAGGATACTCTATGGACTCAACACGAGATTTATACTGTACTTGTATAGTTCAGCAAAAATCCATAATATGTGTGTGTGTGTGTGTGTGTGTGTGTGTGTGTGTGTGTGTGTGTGTGTGTGTGTGTGTGTGTGTGTGTCAATAAAGGTAATTTTCACCAAACAAATTCACCAAGTTACTAGATAGGCTATTTTTAAAATGTACTCTATAGGTATGTTCTAGGTACTAGTACGCACCTACACAGCCAAATCTTTCAAAATGCCATTCTTTACAAATTTATTTGTCTTCAGTCACCTAAAATCAAACACCCTCTACTTAAAAGATAATTAATGTTTGCTTGCTTTATTTTGTATTTAAATTAAGTTTTGCTAGGCTTAATAAATTATACCTACTCTTGGGGGTTAGTACCATGATTAGTACTGGCAAAGCTATTACCTATTTAGCTAAGCCCTACTCCCATATATTACACACAGGGTGTTTCAGGTGGACTCTAGAAATATGGAAATTGGCAGAATTTGTAGTTTGTATTTGGTATTGAAATTATAATAAAGCCAAATACAAATTCTGCCAATTTCCATATTTCTAGGGTTGACCTGAAACAGAGTGTGTGTGTGTGTGTGTGTGTGTGTGTGTGTGTGTGTGTGTGTGTGTGTGTGTGTGTGTGTGTACACACACAGTATATGACTGGTTACAGATTGAAATGAAAGTTCACATTTTTGCATATAATGAGGATAGTATGGTGACAGATGGTTATATGTTGAACAGTCAACTATCATCATAAATACAGTTTAAAAATTGAATACAAAGTAATTTTTGTAGTTTCAGGTTATGCTAAGTTAGGATATGTTAGCTAGTACATCAGTATTTATGTACTTCACAGAGAAAGTTCTATGAACTTTCCAGGCCACTTATTATATATTTATTGGGTTTCTTGGCACACCAAAAGAAAAATAATCTATTACTTGACTCACCCCAACCTAAAACTACAAAACTCATTTAGCTTTTGAATTAAAACAATATGATATAATACTTTTTATTCATATGAAAATGCTCAACATTAGTTCAATCTATATACATATGTTACAGTCAATGTCTAAAATCAGACAATTTGTAAATTGACTAAAATTTTAAGTAACATGTCTGTAATACACACAAAACCTAATCTAATGAACTTTTAGGCAACATATTGGGAAATACAAGTGGGCATGCAAATGCAGCATTACCAGAAAGGTTAGGTTAGGTTGTGTGTGTATCACAATTTGACACAGTGTCTGATTTTAGAGACACACACACACACACACACACACACACATATATATATATATATATATATAATATATATATATATATATATATATCCAGAATATATGATAACTAACTTCCTATTTTAAAATTTGTGTAACTTCTCTATTTCTTACTCAGTTTTAATGAAAGAAACTAAATTATTTAGTATTTATTGAGGTTTTCTGTATTGAGCTTTCTGTTGGGCAAAGCTGATGGTTTGTTGTGGTATGACATCCACAACCATAGTTGGGCCTTTTATCATTCAGGGGACAGTGAATGCTGAAAGATACCTGCAAATGTTGAAAAATCACATATGGCCAATGATTTTGCAATGAAATAACATTGATAATCTTCATTTCATGCAGGATGGAGCACCTCCTCATTTTTCTAATGATGCGTAAGCATGGCTACATGACAAATTTCCAAGAGGATGGATTGAAGACATGGTGTGCATGAATGGCCTGCTCACAGTCTAGACCTAACATCTCGAGACTTCTTTCTGTGGGGTTGGGCTAAGGAAGAAGTTAATCACCACAAACCTAAAGATCTTGATGAACTAGGGGAAAGAATTAACCATGTTCTCAACAATGTTCCTGAATGCATGTTACAAGCAGCAGTGGATAACATACCTGTTTGTCTAAGGAAACAAGGTGATAATGCAGGAGCATATATGGAAGTGTAAAGTGCATGTGAATGAAAACCTCAATAAATACTGAATAATTTAGTTTGTTTCATTAAAATTGAGTAAGAAATAGGAAAGTTATACAAATTTTAAAATAGGGAGTTACTTATCATACACCCTGGATATATATATATATATATATATATATATATATATATATATATACACACACACAGGGTGATGCATAAGTGTTTCCTACATTGCAGGGTGTATTCTTGTGACAAAATTAAAGAAAAAAGATCATATAAACATAAGTTGAGAAACCTGTAAGTTTCAAGCTATAGCATGTGACATAAATGAAACTCCTAAAGATGTTTTACATTTTATGTAATTACACAGTGTGATACATTTGCTTCATTAAAGTAAATGTTCAAAATTCTTTCCTACTTCTTGAATGCATGCCTCAGCACATCATACCAGTGATTGTCTGACACACTCAAAAATTCCTGGAGTATTGTGGATCATTTTGCAATTGTCTCAAACTCAATGCCACAATTCATCACATGCTTGGACTAGTATAACAAACTAGGTTTTTAAATGACCCCACAAGTAGTAATCAAAATTTAAATCTGGTGACTGAGGCGGACATGGAATAGGACCACCATACCCTATTCACCTATCAGGATACACAGCAGAGATATATTCCCTCATTAAACAGGTGAAATGAGCTGGTGCACCATCATGCATGAACAACATTAGCCATTGGGTTCTGATAGGCATTCAAGTAGCACTGGCAAAGTCTGCTCAAGGAAATGCCTATATGAATCTCCAGTCAGTAGCAGATATGGACTATGTAAAAAATCTTTAAGAGTTTCATTTTTCTGTCATGTGCTATAAGCTCAAAACCTACCAGTTTCTCAACCTATGTTTATATCATCTTTTTTCTTTACTTTTGTCTCAAGAATACATCCTGCAGTTTATGAAACATTTATGCATCACCCTGTGTGTGTGTGTGTGTGTGTGTGTGTGTGTAGTGGCCGATGTCGTAACACCGCTTCTCGGAGATCAGCGAAGTTAAGTGACATTGGGTCTGGGTAGTAGTTGGATGGGAGACCGTCCTCTGCGCCCAGATTATGTAGCGACCCATGGTTCGGATCCCACATAAAGCTGTAGGTCCCCTCCGTCATATGACCTTAGATGTTGCGAAGGAGGTTAAACAACCCCAATTAAAAAAAAAATATATATATATATATATATACATACAGGGGTTGGACAAAATAATGGAAACACTCGCACTTTCAGTGCTGTATTTTCTGGTATAATTAATGGCACTATATAATTTACTAAATTCATATGTCAATGCATATAATATTGAGAACATCTATTTTAATATGCTGATATTGGTATTTCCTGTTCTTGTAGAATAAATAAAAATATGGCAGTTGGAAAAGATGGCACTGACTGTGAAAGAGGCATGATAGTAGGAGCCAGTTTGGTTGGCATCTCAGTATTAAAAGTCATATAATTGCCCCCTGTATCTTGAAGAATAGTCATCAAGGTTATGAATACATGGAAGAAAGTGAAAAAAGTACATCAAATAAGGAATATAGTGGGTGTAAAGCAACCCTGACAGAATGTGAGCAAAGAACCTTATTACCGTACGAACCACAAAGCATGAACCAAACACTGTCGCTTCAGACTTCGTTCATAACTAAACAAGAGTGTGCAAAAAGCAGTATTAGTCAAAATGATGTTATAAGAATTGTATTAAAACCCCTCATAACACCAACCAGCGCAAAAACTCAAATAAGGTTGGAGTTGGAGAGAATAATGGGAACATTATTATGCTTATGTGGTGTAGTTTTCCTTCATTTCTTTCCATGTATTCACAATGTTGGGGACTGTTCCTCAAGATACAGGGGCAATTACACCACTTTTAATACTGAGACACCAACCAAATGGGTTCCTATTGTTATGCCTCTTTCACAGTCAGTGCCATCTCTTCCAACCACCATATTTTTATTTATTCTACAAAAACAGGAAATAGCAATATCAGCATATTAAAATAGATGATGTTCTCAATATTATATGCATTTACATATGAATTAGGTAAATTATATAATTCCACTAATTATACCAGAAAATACAAATGTTTCCATTATTCTGTCCAACACGTGTGTGTGTCCCTGACCAAATTTCATTTTTTGTTTATCTTAAATGTTCCCCTCCTGCATCCCCTTACACACACACACACACACACACACACACACACACCAGAGCTGGGCACTTGCGTTTTTTTTTGCGGTACTGCGGTACTACCGTGTTGGTCGGTACCGCAGAAAGTACCGCGGGAAATTTGAATGCGGTAGCGGTACTGCTGTACTTTCAGCGATCCTTTGCGGTACTGCGTTATGCGGTACCGGTTTGGTAGTGCGGTAGTAGTACCGCAGTACCGCAAAAAAACGCGCAAAAAACCGCAAGTGCCCAGCTCTGACACACACACACACACACACACAACACACACACACACACACACACACACACACACACACCTTGTTTTCCTTTTATTATTAAATTGCCATTTCTTTACACACTATTGATGATGATTCCACAGACTTCTATCATAAAATTTACTACAGAATCTTTGGTGAAGAAAAGTATCTAAACAGTCTGCCATAACTATCGTTCTTTACAGTCATATTAACTGACTTAATTTCCTGACCACCATCCAATTTTTTTTGTTTTCCCTGAAATTTCGCAACAAACTTTGATTTTCCCTGATCATTTTTCAATTCCCTGACTTTCCAGGTCACTATGAACCCTGCTATAGTAAACAAAGATGTGTGAAGTGACTATCATACTATATGTAGCTAAAACCCTACAGTAGCTGCTCAAACACAGCCTACTTCAAAAGTTGTATAGGTACTAAATAGCTAGCATTACCAATAGGGAGCCTACATTTATCATTAATAGGTCTATGATCATTGACCCAACACTAAATATGCTTAGTTTGACACATAGAAAGAGGCCTAGAAACAGGCCTCTTTAAATCTTAGTAAAAGCTCATTGACTTGTTGAGAATGATCTTAATCTCAGCAAAATGTTCACATTAAAAGAAGTAGGCCAAAACAACTGCTTTTGTACATAGTTAGAATTTTCCTATACTAAAGAAGCTGTAGTAGACTCTATTTCCTTTGGTAATGAATTAGTAAAATATAAATGATGTTAACATATGAATGTAAATGTTATTTAACACCAATCTGAATAATTTTTTCTTTTTAGTTTGTCAACAGCTACTAAATTTTTGGGTCTCAAAGTATAGTTCTTAATTTTGATCCCAGAGCTGCTATAATTATGGTTACAATATACAATTTATAGTGAAGAACTCTAATTACCCATAAATATATCAAATTTTCCTATCAAACACTTAAAATACAAGTGCCAAACCATCCTGAGTGAAGTATAGTAGGCCTATTTAAATTTCCAACAATTACCTAATAATATCAATATTAAAATGCTCACAAGTCAATTTGTTTAATTTAATAACTAAAGATTTAGCTGGTCTAGTTAGTTTGCGTAGGATTACAAAAAAAACATCTATAGACACTATTGCAGTTGGGTAGCTACCCCAACCCAACAAATTCAATTACATTAAAACAAAAAATTTAAAGGACAAAAAATTTATTCTGTGTGATATAATGCCCAGTTAGGTTAACTGAATGCCTGGTTAGGTCAATTGTACACTTTTGACAATTGGTTAGGTTAACCAGGCGTTATATCACAGAATGAACTGTTTGTTTTATTTGTCCTTTAAATTTTTTGTTTTAATGTAATTGAATTTGTTGGGTTGGGGTACCCACCCAACTACAAGCAATAGTGCCACTTTATAAACCACTGATACTGAATTCTGCTCCAAAAAAAAAATATATATATATATATATATATATATATATATATATATATATATATATATATGGTGCATTCTGGCACACTTGTATTTTTATTAATTAATGATATAACCTACAAGTACAGTAATACACCTTTGGTATAAGAATTGTAGGCTACACTTTTACAGTTGAGAGTACAATACTTAAGACACAGACCTAAACTTAAAGTATGTTATGTTTAAATACTATAGAAAGCCATCCTACTTTCAAAATAAACCTTCAACAGAACTTTAATACGTACTGCATCTTCTGCCCCCATATTAAACAATTTCCAAATAACAAATGAATGAGCTTACACTAAAATCCAGGCATATAAAGAGTTAAACACACTCTATAGTAGGCTCCCTGATGATGCATGCTTAATTAAAGTGGAAAAACCATAAAATAATGATACATACTTGTGTTCCTGCACTTCATTCGTAGAATAGTCAATGATGACAGTGCTGTAGCAATACCCATCAGTGATGCAAATTTTATTTTCACAGTTAGAGCAGTGGCAAGCTATTGAAGATGTTGGAAGATGTGGAAGAGTAGGATAATCATCTGTTTTAGTGTTGCTACTCAAAAATATCTCTGTATGTGAATCTCTCTCTTTTTCCGATGTTTCATTAATTTCATCATTGGTCAATACTGGTACAGTAATTAATGGACCACTTGAAGATTTGACTTCTGGAGCTTTCAAAGATGGTTCTCCATCCACTTCATTATGGTGCACATCAACTTCCTTCAATTCAACAGCCACCTTAATACCTTTAAAAAATGAAAATTATGTTTGAATACAAACTCAACATCCTCACCAACTGAGATGGAAAAATGCTATCATCAAATGCTGACTAAATACTGACAAACAATGCAGCTGTCAATTAATAAGCTCTTAGAGTACAAGGTCTTTTTTTGTGCAAGGCATTATATTTCTCCTAAAATTTTCATCTAATCTAAACTACGTAATCTGGTTAATTAATGACCTTACCATAGGTACAATAACTTATAGGTCACCATATTATAATGGGGAACGCATTTCAAGTGCAAAACTTTGAACCCATAATTTGCTAAATAATAAATATGTTTACATTTTTGGAGGCATCTTAAGCACACCGGACAAAAAATGTCACCCCTAATAGCACTGATAGTGGGAAGTTCAAGGTCACACAGAGGGCGCTGATGTAGCATTGGTAAGTGACAAGTAGTGGTGACGTAGCACACAGGATCAGATCTGTTTCATGAGGTGGTGAAGAACAAAGTGTGTGTTGGATATAGTCTGCAAAATGGGTCATGAGGCAGACGTTACTCAGTGGCAAAAAGGAGCCATCGTGTTTGGCAGAGCCCACGGACACAAAATGTCTGAAGTAGCCCAATTTGTTGGTGTGTCAACGCGTACTGTCCAGCGAGTTTACAAAGAGTAGTGTAGTTAGTAGTGTAGTTCGCAATCTACTGACAATCGACGGCGTAACTGTGGCCGGAAAACAATTCTCGACAATAGGGGCCGCCGCCATGTTTCTCGTCTAGTAACTGCAAATTGTTTTCAAACCAGAGAACAATTGCTCCAAGAAACCAATGAGGTTCTCCAGCGACCAATTTCCGAACGGACATTGCGACGAGAACTGCATGCGATGGACATCTGGAGCAGGGTACCACGGAAGAGGTCGCTGTTAACAGCAAGTCACAAATTGGCACATTATAAATGGGCTCAGAGGCACAAAAACTGGACTGCGGCAGATTGGAAACGTGTAATTTGGTCCGATGAGTCCCGTTTTTGTTTGTTCTCCAATGATGGGAGGCGACGAGTACATCGCAGGTCCAATGAAGCCTTTAATCCTGAATGCATTGAAGGTGTTGTTCAGGCTGGAAACAGAAAGTGAAGCGCAGGAATAGACACCCACGGACTCTGGCGGAACTTCGGGACTGGCTGATGAACGAGTGGCAGCAAATCGATGTTCAGTACATGCACAACCTCGTAGTCTCTGCCTCGCCGGATTCGTGCGGTTATCAAGGCCAGAGGCGCCGTCACACATTATTAGGTACATTCTGAGAGGGGTGACTAATTTTTTGTCCGGTGTGCTTATTTAAAACATACAAAACAATTACATATACCGGTATGGTTAATAATTTGGTTAATAATAATTATTAACCATATATTATTATAATTTGTTAATTATAATTAACATTATAAAATACAGGCAAACCACATTCAGGAGCCCCTTCTAGTTCTCCTTTAGTGTTGAACTAAGTGTAAACTATGAATAGAGAGTAATGATTTGTAATGATTTTTATAAGTATTTCTCATTAAACTTTCTAATATAGCATTTTTTTTATATACAGTAGTCATTTAGGGAAAATAAATTGAAGTCTGTTCAATGTAACTTCTCAAATATTGTAATGATTTTTACATATATAAATATGTTTTTTCTGACCTGTTTATGCCAAAACAACTTGCACAATAGGGGAAAGCGAGTGTGGATTCACCATTTTAATTTGATCATGAGAGAGAATTTAAAATAAGGTTACAATCGCATATTAGAAACAAAACTGACCTAAGACTGAATTGGGGCATCCTCAGGCCTCCAAGCCTCAGGAGTGTTGCCAAATAGTATTTTATATTTTCAAACAATTTCATTTTATATACCTAAATTTTATACAAAGCAGCATTAAATTTCTTATTAAACACCATTATATTCTTTTAAAAAAAAACAATATATACATGCCACTTGATTTTGTGGGCCATATACATGTGGGTAATGTTGGCATGTCTCAAGTTTTAGAACATATTTTGCAATATCTGCCAATTTCTGATGACTTTAGGCACAGTTTTTGTAGCCATAAGTTTAATCTGCTATTTATTTGCATAAAAACCTAACAGACCAAGTAATTCCTTGATATTAAGTAAAATAAAAACATTGATTAAATAACTACCAGTACTGTAGCTATTGATTAAAACCTATAAAAATTTATTAAAGACTAAAATAAGCAGGGCTGTGAAGTCGGAGTCAGGAGTTGGAGTCGTGGAGTCAGTCAATTTTGAGTGGAGTCGGAGTCGGAAGTGCATAGTTGGATGGAGTCGGAGTCGGTGCAAATCCTTCAACTATAACCATAGCAGCCTAGGCCTAGGCCTAGGCCTAGCTCAATTTTATGAATAAAATAGATTTAACCTAATGTTTTAATATATAATATAATACAGTGGACCCCCGATTTGAGTACGTAATTCATTCCAGCATGGCGTACTCAATTCGAAATATACTCAAATCGAACTTAATAACCTATGGGAATTAATTAATTCATTCCAAAACCCAAAAATTTCACCCCACCCTTACTTTTTCTATAGAAATTGGCCTACGAAATTTAGTCTCTATTGTAAAAAGGCGTTTCTTCTTTTGCGAGTCTTTTGATGTAGATGTACGTTTAGAAGCCATCACTATAACAGTACACTATGTCACTATGCCACAATATAAAATACAGTATCAAAGTCACTGCATGTACGAATCACCAAATTTATGCCATATTTTCACTATTTTATGCTGTAATCAACAGAAACTAACATAAATAAACACTAAGTACAAAGTCAGAAAACAAAATGTACAAAATTCTAACAGAAATCCCTAAGAACACCTGTACTATTCAAAACATTAGACCCCGAATGTTCCCGCAACGAACGCTCTAGACAAACTGAAATGCGTTCGGCGTCGCCGGCTGGCATACTCAAATCGAGTTTTCTACTCAAGTCGAGTCAATAGGAGCCTATGGACGAGCGTACTCAAATCGAAAATACTCAAATCGATGCGTACTCAAATTGGGGGTCCACTGTATATAAATATATAAATATAAATAATATATAAATATAGTTGCTTATAATTAATTAATTAACATAATTAATAAAAGGAAATTTAAAAATTTTGTACTAGCAACCCGAAATCTTTTTCAGATTTTTAGATTTCAATTTGATAAGTAATGATAACAGCGTAATGTCACATCAAAAGTATAAATCTACTGTTTTTGAATATTTTTCAGTCACTGCTGATGGAAAATATTACGTATTACGGATGTTTATAATAATACAAAAACATCTTATTAATTTGCTAAACCAATAATAATCTTATTTTGTTTAAGCTTCAATCAGTTTGTATTTTGGGATTTATTGTAATTTTTGAATAAAGAGAAAAAAAGCCATTAACCCTTTACCGCCGTAGTGTCCGTTATCGGACACCAAAATAAAAATGGAAATATATCCAAAATTGTTGCGTTTTTGTCGGGTACGCCGTGATGGCTGTTTTCGGCCAACTCTGTGGAGTTACCAAGCAAAGCTTTTCCGCGAAATTTAAAATTGTTAGAATTTAGCGCCATTATAGGTAACGCTGCAGCAGAAGTTGGTGATGCAGTCCACGGACCTAACTTTACCAGACCATGGAATCATTACCAGGTAAGATATAGTTCTATAATAATTTGTAGCTCTCAAATATATATTTTAGACTATATTTAGAGTAAAATTTAGAGTATAAAATTACTTGTACTATCATTAGATGATCTAGAACATGGTGCTCGAAAACGATCAGCATGGGTTTAGAAGGGTTCCCCCGCAACACATGCCTTTTTATAAAAATGAATTTTAGGGGGGAAATAATTCATTTGATTTAATTATTTCATGGAGAGTTTGAAATAAATGCATAAATAAATTAATATATAAATTAATATATATATAAAAATGTGTGTGTGTGTGTGTGTGTCATAAAGAGCAGATGGCAATTCATAAGTTGTAGTAATTTTTTTTCCAATTTGCTTCTAGGAACAAGTGAATCTTCTGGACATGCAGCAATTTCTATAGCAATTGGTAACTTTTATGCTGGAAACTGTAACAAGAAGTCACGTTATTGTACAGTTGCTGCAACAAGTGATGAAGAGACCATATCAGAAGGAGATGAAAGAGAAAATTTAGAAGAGTTCAGACCTAACGAGTCAAGTAAGCTTTTCATATTTTTTTCAAAAGTAGATAGCTACAGAATTAATATAAATGAATAATAAATACTGAATACAGAAGAGTATAGTCAATTAAATCTCTATAATACAAACACTCTTACATCCCCTCTGTAGTAAAATATTGGATGAAAAAGTATATTTCTAACTTGAACTTCTTTTTTTTTCTATAAAGGTACAGCTTCAGAATGTGAATCAGAGGACGATTTTGTCTTCTAGCACAGTTGTCTTATGCGTCGAAAACCATTCACCCTTGTCTGTATCTAACGAGAAAAGGCGAAAGCAGACTTCGCAGAAGCGTACCCCTATCTGGAAAAAAGTTACCAGTCGACAGCCTATTCCACCTGAACCAGACTTTGAAAATGACTCTCGCGTATCAGAAAATATCGAGGATGACTTACTGAGCCCATTTCAGTTTTTTTCAAAATTTATTGATAAAGATATTCTTGATATTATTGTTAGTCAAAGTAATTTATATTCTGTGCAGAAAAATGTAAATCGTCCTCTAAAATTGACTAGGGAAGAATTTGAGCAGTGGCTGGGACTGTCTATTTGGTTTAGCCTCTGTAAAATAAGTAATACTCGTGAGCACTGGAATGATGGTATGAAAGATGAGCGTTACACAAGCTTGATGACTCGTGATAGGTGGGAAGAGATGAAAAGTAATATTCATTTTGTAGATAATTCTCAGCTGTCTGGTGATGATAAAATAGCTAAAGTACGCCCCTTCGTGGAACATTTGAGAGCTAAATTTAAAGAAATTCCAATGATCAGAGATATATGCATAGATGAGTCTATCATTCCATTCAAAGGCCATTCTGCACTAAAACAATATATCCCAAAGAAACCGCACAAATGGGGTTTCAAATTTTTTGTGTTAGCTGACAAAGAGGGAATGGTGTACGATTTTATTCCATACACTGGAAAGATTCAACCAGTTGATGACCCTACAGTTCCTGATCATGGGGCTAGTTCAAATATAGTTTTGCATTTAGCTCAAAGCATTCCAAATGGCAAAGGATACAGACTGTTTTATGATAATTGGTTTACATCTTTGCCATTGCAAGTTTGCTTAGCAAAACGTAAAATATGGTCTTGTGGCACTGTTCAGTCAAGAAGGATGCCAGGTCTCACATTTTCTTCAGATAAAGAAATGCAGGCTAAAGGTAGAGGTACTTTTGAGGAATGGGATGCAAATGTGGATGGGGAAAGAGTAACAGCAATCAAGTGGTTTGACAGCAGGGCTGTTCATGTGTTATCAACTTTTGCCACAGCGTATCCTGTTGTTCAAAAGGAAAGGTTTGATCGTAAGACAAAGGAGAATGTAACAATAACTTGTCCAAATACTGTACATGAGTACAACAAAGCAATGGGTGGGGTAGACTTACATGACCAGATGGTTTCTCTCTATAGATTCTCATTCAAATCAAAAAAATATTACCACAGAATTATTTGGCATTTGTTTGATATGGCATTAGTCAATGCTTGGCTAATGTACAAGAGGTCATGCAATGCTATGGATATTCCTCCTAGAAAGCAAAATAAGTTATCATATTTTAAAGTTAGGGTAGCTAAGGCTTTGATGTTTGCTGGGAAAGTGACACAAACAAGCAAAAGAAAGACACAATCTATCGAACAACCCCCCAAAAAAGTTGGGAATCAGGGCTTACCTCTACCTGATATTGATGTACGATATGATGGTCTCCATCATTTGCCTGATGTTGGTTCTGTTAGGCATATGTGTAAAATGGTTGGTTGCAAGAGACGAATTGTAACATTCTGCCAAAAATGTAATGTTTATTTGTGCATTGCACAAATAAACAAATGTTTCACAGAATTTCATATTAGGAATCAATAAATTCCATATCCTGATTCAATTGTAATAGTATATATAAATGTAATATGCAATTCCAAACCCATTTAATATGTTTGATGTAATAGTTTATAATATGTTAATAAAATTTTTGAGTTGAATTCAATGTTTTATTCTCCGTAGAGTTTCACATATTTTTTAGCTCCATGTGCCGTGGTGCCCGATTTCATCCACCTTCATTAAAAATATAAATAAAAGAAGAAGTATAAATTTTAATGCCTACACTGCTTCTTTGCATCTCATTTACCACAATTATTAATATATTTTTAAAAAATAATGGAAATAAATAGACCTCGGCGGTTAAGGGTTAAGGCATAGTTACAGCCACTAAGTAACTGATGAGTCATGTGGTGGTGATGAAATGCCTTGTTTATGAATCTCCATTGGCCTAATAAAGCTAATCGTAATCAATTTGGCCTTAACATTCCATCGGAGTCGGAGTCGTAATTATACAAGTCAGATTTCTGGAGTCGGAGTGTTAAAATTTTTGGAGTCGGAGTTGGAGTCGGCAAATTTTATCACCAACTCCACAGCCCTGAAAATAAGTCATGAAAGCAACCATAAATGCTGATGTCTCAACTGACCCCATTGATGCAAGTCTGAGCCAATCGTTACTAAAATTTAATTTATTAAAAAAGTAGTTGTGATACAAACTATATTTATGTATGACATTGGAGTATTTATGACCATGTTTCGTAGGGTATATAATGCAAAGTATATAGTTTTATTAATATTGGTGTGACATCAGTTTTGAATTTTGTGTCTCAACTCACCCCACCTGACACTAAGCAAGTCTACTTCACATCCACTGTACAATGTACATAGCCATGGAAACAAAGAAATCACATTTCAAAACAAGTTTTCAATTCACTTTAGAATAATTTGTAACATATGAAAGTTTTCTGTTATTTTACATAAAGATTTATATTATTATAGTGTTGTATTGAGATGCTACCTGTGTGTTAAAACAAATATTAACCCAGAAGAAATTTTGTTTAGATGGACAACCCTCTACTTCCCATCATTTAAAGTAGGGGTCCCCAATCTGTTGCTCTTCTACAATGCTTAAAATCATGCTCATGAGCACCAGTTCTAGTTTTAGCGCATGACCTTGTACATTTATTTTGCTTCATTTTGGTAGTAATGTAAAAATATGTCACCTGATCTCAGAACTATCAGTTACCAATTGCTGTAGTGTAAAAACTAATAATTTTTCATTTTATGACCTGCTTTCAAGGAAATATTTCTTGATATTTTACATATCAAAATAAAGTTTATGGGGTCCTTAGTGCAGTTTCTTCATCTCTTCTCAAATACAAAATACAAATTTGTCACTCATTCTAAGGCCTGGAAATCATGCTATGTATTACAAACAATACCGTATATACTTCACCAGGTACTTGTTTATAGCAGCTCATTCTGATGAAAGGATGGTGCTTCATGACTTCCTCTTAGAAATTACCAAACTTTACAAAACATAAAAGGTAAGGTTTTAATATTGATAGGTCATATTAGATTAGGTTAGGTTAGATAAACTTTAAATAGCTAACTTTTATAATATTTACTTGTGACAAATTTGGAAAGTGGAGACAAAACTGCACTAGACACCAAAAGAAAAAAAATGGAGATACCAGTTAGGTGCTAAACTGCAATTTTACCATCATATTTGTAATAACCTAATAATAACTTTGATATTGGTTTACTTTTATTTCTGATTATTCTTTATTTTTGCAAAAATATAGTGGTGCTCACTTGATATTCTAGAAAATAACTTGGTGCTCATTGCATTGAAAAGGTTGTTGTTGTTGTTTAGCCAATCAGCCCACCCTGATCGAGCAAGCCAGCAGCACGCGGGTAACTGATCACCCTCTCTGGAGTGGACCAGAGGTTCAGCGCACTAGTGATGTTGTGTTGAGTTCTATGTTGTGCTAGAGTGGTACAGTCTGTCATAATGTGTTCAACTGTTTGTGGTGTGTCCTGGCACAGGTGTCATCTGTGGAGTTGTCTAGTGTCTTTATATGTCTGTAAGTTGGGGTGATGTCCACATCAGAATCGTGCTAAGTTAACTCAATCCAATCTGCTCAGGCTGATCTCTGACCTGTTAATAGGTGGTGGCTTCGCACCTAGGACCGCATTTGGACTGAGTCGTGTCAGTGCTTTGTGGATTAGGTGTGTGTGTTTTCTGTACTGTGTGGCATGGTATGGAATGAAATATTTGGTTATAATGTCTCTCTGGTGTTACCTTAATGGTGAGAGGTGTCGGACTGTCGGTGCATGATTGTACATGTAGTGGCAAAGGTGTTGCGGGTTAGTTGTCGCTGCTACCATTAATTGTGTTCCCCTCATGTCTAAATGTTCCCTAACTTTCAGTATTTTTGTTTCTGTGTACAGGTGTTCTATTGGTGTTGTTTGAGTGCATCCTGTAATGATATGAAGTGTGTTGTTTCGCATTGTCTGTAAGGTGTTTATGTGTGTTTGGGATAATGGGTGCCCAGCATAGGCTAGCATAGTCCATAACTGAGCAAATATATTGTTTGTATATGAGTGATGATGTTTCCTGCTGGTGTCCAAAGTTTGTGCCTGTTAGTACCCTAAGTGTTAAGTCTTGACATATGGTACATTTGTTTTTAATGTCCTGAATGTGGTTTGCAAAAGATAATGATGTGTTGTATGTGACCCTAAGTATTTTGGTCCTGTGAGTGTGTGGAATTATCTGGTGTTCTTTAGTGTAAGCTGTGGAATTATCTGGTGTTCTTTTGTGTTGCTTGTAAGCAAGGTGATGGTTGATTTTGTGGGTGCTACTTTGAGTCTATTGTGTGTGAGCCAGTCTTGTATACTGTTTATCTATGTATGTAGGTTATTTGTAGCAGTGTCGATGTTGTTGTGAGTGGATGTTAGAGTGATGTCATCTGCATATGATAATAAGGTAAGCTTGTTATCTATGGGTGTTGGAATGTCATGCATGTATAAGTTAAACAGTGTTGGTGAGAGAACAGGGCCTTGAGGGACCCCATTTGGAAAAAGCTTGTTTTTGGATGACTTGCCATTAAATGTAACATGTGAGTATCTTCCTGAAAGATAGTTGCTCAGCCACCTTTTGGTGTTATTATGCATGTTTGTGTTGAGTATTTTGTTTATGAGAGGGAAGCATGGGATAGCATCAAATGCTTTACTAATATCTATTGTTGCTAATAGTGTATGTTGAGCTGGTCATCTGAAGCTGATGCCATCCATGATGTGCTGCGTGAGGTTAGTGAGTAATGTCATGGTTGAGTGGTGAGGTCTGAATTCATGTTGAGTAGGTAGGCAATAGTGGTATGTGTGGGTTGGTGATTTGTAAGATTAGTCTTTCTGTTACTTTGGAAGGTGTACATAATAGAGTAATGGGTCTATAGGAAGCTGGTCCTATTGGATTTTTGTTTAGTTTGAGTAGTGTAATAACTTTACCTTATTTCCATATGTCAGGAATAATAGTGTTGGTATGAATATGTGCTGATATTTGTGAGAGCTAGTATTCCCTGTGGGCCCAAGTGTTTAAGGTGTATGTTAGATATGTTGTCTGGTCCAGTAACCTTTGAATTCTTAATGTTTTTGATGATCTTGGTGGTCTGGTCTGTATTGAAGGGTGTAATAGTCGTGTTGAGTCTAGGTTTTCTTGTGTCTGGTTGTTTGTCTGTCTGCGTGTTTCTGGTTGTTGTCTCTGTTTAAGTGACTTATCTTTGTGTAATAATTAACTAGAATGTTAGCTTGTGTTATGTTGGGATATTATTTTGGTTGTGACAGATAGCCACGTGTAAAGTGTGAATGCCACTGTTAGAGTGGATAATGCTGTTTATAGTCTTGTATAGCCTGGATGTATCTGTGTAATAGTTTAATGTTATTATGAATTCCCTAAATGTTTCTCTTTGTTTTTAAGTTTGTTTATATGTATTGAGCTGTTGTATCTGCTATTTTATGATTTCTGTGCATGGTTTGTGTGTGTTATGTTTGAGGTTGTTACATTGCCTTATGAGGTGGGCTATTTCTCTAGTGTAAGTTGGGTTATATTTCCTAATGTTGCCCTTGTGTATGTATTTATTTGCATTATTGATGATCTGATTAAATGTCTTGAGTGTTGTATTGATGTTTATGATGGATGTGCTATTTAATATGGTGAATTGTTTCTCAGTCTGTATTTTGAACTGTTCCCAATCAGCTTTCTTGTAATTTCTGTAAGTGTGCCTAAGGCTGTTGCGGCAGTGTAGAATGTGTTGTAATGATGATGAAAAGGTTGGGGACCACTGGTTTGAAGGCTCAGAAATGAAACACTATTTTCCATTACATGGCAGAATTTCTTTGACCAAAGCAACTTAAATTAGTACCAGATTTTAAAAAATTATGATCAAGAATTTTTTAAATTGTACAAAACTTTCTCCAGAAGCAGGATTCATATATTTTACAATCTGGATTTTTTAGCCTAACACACTGTTTTACTTACCACTCACAACCAGGCCTACTTGCAGCCATTGTAAGATGATGAGTAACTTTAATCCTGCAGTTGCACACTTCAATGTCATTTTGGTCCATGAACAACCTAGGCCTTTATTAGACCTTAAAGTTATAACTTAGTTAGGGCCCTAACATAACGTAAGGCCTATAAATGGTCTGTGTGATAGGGAGGCCTGGGTATATAGCAATTTATTAACGCTAAGTCCGCCTTAACTTTGTATACAGGCACAGTAATAAACGTCAACATTTCCTTTCAGCCTCAATTTGGTTAGACCTTAAGGAATCCGGGCCTAACCTTACTTCGCTTTCTTGGTCAAGTCAGGCCTGGTTTATTGTCAATAGGTGAGTTTAGTCTCACTTTGAACAATTTTTTTTGTATTGGACTAGATTATGATGGTTAGTAGTTAATTAATGCGGCACAGACTTGTTCCTACGTAGGCCTTAGCCCATTTTTTTTTAAATCGTTTTCTTGATAATCATCATAGGTACGAGAGAAGTAGAACCAATTAGATCTTTTCAAGCCTACTGGAGTAGGCTAGATTGTATTTTCATAAGTTTTTAGTGACGACAGGCTTAAATAGTATTTTAATACTCCGTTCAAAAGACGGAAAAACATTCTACTATTTTCAAGGTTCCATTGTAAGGAATTTAACTCCTTCTATTCGGCTTCGAACTATTTCCCTCTGAATGAGCACTATTTTTAGACGAATTAGTACCGTCGAGACGGTACCTTTACGCGCAATAAAGTAGTTCTACAATTAACTGAAGCAAATTAAATGTTTCTAATTTATTTTATAATGTACATTCATCTACAAAATTCTGCACTATGACATATTTAATCATTATTGAAAGAACAGTTATTACCTATATAAATTGCTTCCAAACTTAAAAAAAATTGTTAAATCGACGTATAGGCCTTAATAGGCAAAGTTTATATAGTCCTATTAATAGATTTACAGTTTATAAGAGAGGAAGTATAAAATTCTGTTCTAGTCCCAGTATAACGGCTGCATACTCTTCAAGTTTAGATGCAGCTAACAATTAAACGTTAATAATTTTAAAACGAGTCTAAGGACTGTACCGATTTTCAAAACACTTCCCCAAAGTTCCTGCTAAATGGGGATTTGGCCCAAATTATCTATGGCACTTCTTAACAAAAATCCTTTGGCAAAACAGTGCATAAAAAATCAATACATCAATAACTCATTAAAGTTGTTAATCTCTTCACAATACTAGGGAATTAATAACTTACATTTATAGTACCCTATAGTATTTCATATTAGGCACTATGCAATAAAATTATAGCTGCAATTATTTACATATAAGCCCCCTAACACGATTAAAAGGGTAAATGATATCTGATATCATTACATTTAAAATCAATCGTCAGACGGATTCTGTTTTGAGTTCTCATGAATTCCCATATAACTGTTCCCATGAGTTCCCATATAATTGTACTTTGTATAATTTGATTAATTAATCGATCAGTTTAAGGGAGACAAGAAAACTTTAGATCATCAACGGACACTTGCAGCCAGGAAAAGAAGAGATGTCGTAAGATAAGTCGATGACTCCACAAAATATAACTTCACTAGGAAAAAGGAAAGAGGTTTCAGACAAATTAGTTTTATTACATTTTCAATTATATTTTCGGTCAATACACGTGAGGAAGTATTGGTAGGGTGAAGGAAAACTTTGGCCAGGGAGCAGTGGCGGCTCGTGACTAAAAATTCTAGGGGTGCTGTCTCTAAGAATGGGTTGAAATAATTACTGAAATAAAAGGATGAGCATTGAGCAATGAATAAAAGTTTCAAAAGTTTTTGAAAAAGTTATTCAGTGAGCTCATCCTTATATTGTTCTTGATTATTTAAATTGTAAATAAAAAATTTAGGGGTGCTGCAGTTCCGCAGTGTCTACCGACGAGCCGCCACTGGCAGGGAGTGTTAGAGAATCTAGAAGAGGAAGAGCCATTGTTGTCTCAAGGCGATATGATGACTAAACTGATTGATGCAGCATTGCTTGTGTATATTAAGTTAAGGTGTAGATATATCCATCTCATAATTGTAGGGTTAGTGAAAAATTCACTTAATTTAGAGCTAGCATTTTTTTGGGCTCTTGTGGCATCATTGTTTGGACACTTTGTGGCATCTTTTTTGGGGGCGCTGCGCGTCCTTCCTACTCGTTTGTTGAATGCGCCACTAACGGCGTGGTCTTATAGAGATCTATCTTGCAATTCAGTTTGGTTGTTTAGATACAAAATTGTTGCATCGTGCAATGGTGCAGGTTGTGTTGTTGTTGCAAGGTTTAGAAAGAAGACCATAAATAGTGCCCCTTTTGTTTTTTATCTTAATTTTATGTAACTGAGGCCTAAGGTAGGCCCACATCGAGTCAGCAACCCTGAGGTAGGACCTAATAGGACCTCCAAGTCCGTAAGTTTTTAGTCTAGCTTAACTTGGGCTGTAGGTTAAACTGGCCCTTCAGAGCTTGGCCGTTCACGACTCAGCTGGGATTCTGAACCCAATAAAATAAAAAAAATAACATGATCCTTCGAAACCGGATTCTAGCCCAAGACTGAGTCAGTGACTATTTTCCGGCAAAATTCTGATTGTGCAAATTGTAGCCCAAGTTAGGCCTAGACGAGATGAGCATAATCGAGTTAAGGTCCCAGGGTAGAAAGTTTGGTCGCCCAATTGCGAAACTTGGCCACTCGTCTGTCGTTGTTTTGGGCCTACATTTTTACCGGTTTGGTTAATTTTGGTTTACTATTGAGTTAAGGTCCCAGGGTAGAAAGTTTGGTCGCTCAATTGCGAAACTTGGCCACTTGTCTGTCGTTGTTTTGGGCCTACATTTTTACCGGTTTGGTTAATTTTGGTTTATTATTCGTAGACGAAGGTTGCAGACTTCAGTGCGCCAGTTAGTTGAGTGGAAAATTTGATATTCCATACTGGTGGTTGGTCAGTACCCTAACCAAGCAATTCAGTTTATTTGAAAAAAGCAAAATTTGAGTTTGATCAGTTTGGTTAAGTATTTTTGCCAATTCAGCTTATTTGGCATTGAGCCCAATTGTTGTTTGCATTGAAGATGAGTGCAGCTGAATTGAACAAGCTTAAAAAAAGGAGAAGCGCCTACAAAGGTCTAATTACAAAGGTCATTGCCACTATAGATTCTGCCATAGAACAAGAGGATTTAAGCTTAGTGACTGCGCAGCTTTCCATATTAGAAACTAAAAAGGTTGCTCTAAGCGAAATGAATGTTAAAATTGAGGCTCTTATAGAAGAGGATGAAATAGAAAATAACATAATTTACTTTGAAGAGATTATTGATGATATAATTAAAGTATGCCACAGAGCAAAAGAGTTTAGCAGCTCAGTACAGTTAGAGACCAGGTCTAATAATGAAACACAACCCTCAACAAATGGTGTTTGTGAAGTTAAGGTTAACGGATCTGCAGTTCAATTACCGAGGCTTGTACTCAAAACATTTTCTGGGAGTATTCAGGAATGGCAAGGATGGGCAGACAGTTTTCAATCAGCAGTTCATTCTAGTCAAGTGTTAAGTGCGGTGGAGAAGTTTAATTATTTGCAGTCCCTCTTGGAAGGGGAGGCGGCAAAGACAATAGCAGGATTAGCATTAACAGAGGCTAATTATAATGTGGCTTGGGATATATTAAAGAAACGGTTTGGTAAGCCAGAGATCTTAATTAAAAGCCACCTCCGTGAACCTTTAGCTACACCTCCTGTTAATAATCCTAATAGTGTCAAGGAGTTACGAGGCAGTTATATGATGAATTTGAAGTTAGAACTAGGTCCCTGGACAACTTGGGTGTAGGAATGGAAAGGTATGGTATAATGTTGGTCACTATACTGGAGTCTAAATTGCCTAGCTCAATTTTGCTTGAATTAAGTAGGGGACACTCTACAGAACATGTGTACATCCCCCTTCAGCAGATGTTGTCTTTTAAGCACAGAATTAGCAAGACGAGAGAGAAGTGAGTATGGAAAACTGATGTGTGGGTAGTTGGGAGGTAACGAAAATGGTTCACTGAGTAGGTAGGTAGTTAATCTAACAATTATTAAATTCCTTTTATGTCAATAACTGGGTGAATGAAACCAATTGGTTGCTCACCAGAGTTATTCTCCACACTAGTATTTACATACTGTGTGACAAGAGCGTGCTCGGTAAAAGATATACATTACCGATCAACCAACCGAAAAAAAACCAAGACCACGCTGGTGGAAAAAGCCCCGAAAAAAGGAAGACAAGGAAGAACGAAAACGAGGAACGGGGCGAGAAGGCGGAACGAGAGGAGGGAGAAGAACAGGCAACGAAAAAAGATCCCCACCAGCAAGTACGCTCTTAACAATTAAACAAGACAGGAAAAGGGACTCTCTAATAACTAGCAGTAAGTGACTAATTGTGTTTTAACCCAGTCTAAAGTAAACTCATTAAATTAAGCTTGGTCAGACAAATTAGGCCTACATTGTGGCCTAAGACCTAGTATCAACTCATAGCTTAACAAAGGTGAAGGTAGATTGCCCTAACCTAATTTGGTGAGGAATCCTACTGTGGACCTCAATTTATCTGTCCGCTCTGGACCATTTCCGGAATCTCTAGGCTGACCCCTAAAGGGCTAGACTTAATCTACTCTATAGTTAGACTGGAGATATAAGGGGTGGGTTAATTGTGGACTAATTCATACCGAGCATTTTTCACATTGGTGGTCCGTGTGTGGGGAATTTACAAACCTTAACCTTACTTAACAAAAATTGCAGAATTAGGCTAAATGGTCTAGCCTAAGCCTAACCTAATCAAGGCTAAAGTAACAAACTTGCCTAATTAGGTCTACAACCTAGGGCCTAACTAGGAAACATTTACATTTAAGGAGTTTCATTCTCTTATAAGCTTAGACCTGAGTGACACATAAGTACTTGGGGGGGGGGGGGGGGGGGGATTAAACCAAATTTAAAACTTGACTGTTTTGTCTGTGATCTCTCTTCTCTGGTAATTTCTTCTTGTCCTATATTTCATTACGATCCCCAGTTAAACAACATTAGTGAACAAGCTTCTTTTAAGGAAGAATCACTCAACAGATTTTTTCAACAGGCACATGCATTCCTTGCAATCTGTGTGTATATACATATATGTATATATACACTGTACTCTTTACATGTGCCACAAATACACTCAACCTATCTGAACATAAGCAAGGATTGCATGGGTTACTCAAAAGGGTCTTATGGCCTACTGTGGCCATAGCCAAACACTGAACCTGGTCTTATGGCCTACTTGGCCATGAGCCAAACAATAAAGGTCTTATGGCCTACCTTGGCCATGGGCCAAACAATAAGGTCTTATGGCCTACCTTGGCCATGGGCCAAACAATGAACCTTGGTCTTATGGCTACCTTGGCCATGAGCCAAACAATAAAGGTCTTATGGCCTACCTTGGCCATGGGCCAAACAATAAAGGTCTTATGGCCTACCTTGGCCATGGGCCAAACAATAAAGGTCTTATGGCCTACCTTGGCCATGGGCCAAACAATAAGGTCTTATGGCCTACCTTGGCCATAGGGAAACATACAGGGTCTTATGGCCTCCCTTGGCCAGAGACCAAACAATACAAAATAAGACCCAGACTATGGATAAACCAAAGACTGTTCCCAGAGACCAACTAGCTACAGCCAAACAGGCAAAACTTGATACTGTAGAATCAAATGTGACCAATTGTAATACATGAACACCTATATTACAGAACTTTAATTGTAGCCTCAAAGAGTGATAAACACAGTTTAAATGATTGCCTGATTGAGGGTCCTAATCTCATTTCTGACCTTGTGAAGATCTTACTGAGGTTCAGGTTAGATAAATATGCCGTACAAAGTGACATTTCAAAGGCATTTTTGAGAATAAATCTTAAAAATGAATATGATAAGAACCAACTTAGGTTCTTATGGTTCAGGGATCCATTTGATTTGAATAAAGGGTTCATAACCTATAGATTTAATGTTGTGTTGTTTGGAGCCAATTGCTCACCTAGCCTATTAGCATTGACAATTAGACATCATTTGAACCAGTTTAATAACTCTTTAACATTGAACTTCCTTAAGGAACATTTTTACGTAGACAATCTAATAGGCTCAACAACAACAAAATCTGAATTATCTGAAGTCTATGAACACTCTCAAAACATTATGCAACAAGGTAACTTTGAACTTAGAGAGTGGATTTCAAATGATGAGGATTTAAACAAAAAGATTTTAAAGGATAATAATGGTCTTACTGAGCCATCAGACAGAGTTAAAACTTTAGGTATGAACTGGTATTTGGATGCAACTTCTAACAGTCATGATTCAATCTGTACTAAAGGTTTTAAACTTGATGAGGAAGCAAATACTAAAAGACAAATATTATCAGAGGCTTCCAAAATTTTTGATCCCATGGGTCTATTCCTGCCTTCAACAATAAAATCAAAGATTCTCCTCCAAGAAATTTGGAGGACAAATGTTGGGTGGGATGATCCAATAACAAATGAAGATCAAAAATCTTGGAAGAAGTTAGCTGCTGATTTAACAAAAGTGCAGAACATTAAAATTCAAAGGTGCTGTGGGTTTAGGGATAAGCCCCAGAGACTTCATGTGTTTGCTGATGCAAGCACACAAGCTTATGGGTGCTGTGCGTATCTTGTAAGTCCTACAGAAAGTCATCTAATTTATGCAAAAGGGAAAGTTGCACCTCTCAAACCTACCCGAACCATACCTCAATTGGAACTATTGGCTGCTGCATTAGCCATTAAAACCATTTCATTGCTTAAGGATGCTTACCATGATGTGAACATAACTGATATCCACATCTGGCTTGACAGTCAGATTTGTCTTGCCTGGATACGGAATGATAGCATTAATAGTAAGAATATCTTTGTAAGAAATAGGCTAAAAGAAATAGCTGAAGCTAATGAAAGCCTACAAGTAAACTTTCACTATGTTCCAACTAAACAAAATCCAGCAGACTTTCTGACCAGAGGTTTATCCTACAAGTTGTTGAAGTCAAACAAAACTTGGTTCATGGGACCTAAGTGGCTCTGTAATACAGACCAATGGCCTGTGGAACAAGTTAACTTGACATTAAATTTAATCTTTTCAAATGAAAAGGTTGAACCAATCACTAATTATGAACAGTATTCTGATTTCAGCAAACTTGTCAGGGTCACAGCCTACTGTTTGAGGTTTGCTCACAACTGTTTAACTACAATTAACAAACAGCTAAATAAAAACAATCATAATTATACAGAAGTTGCAACCAAGTACTGGATAGGCCATGCACAACAAAAAGAGTACAATAAAGAGTTAGAATTCTTGACTAATGGGAAACAAACAAAAGAACCTGTACCATCAGTAGTTGTGGATCTAAATTGTTCAGAGATGAGGAAGGCCTTCTAAGGTGTAAAGGGAGATTAGACAAATCAAAACTGTCATACAAAAGCAAACATCCAATCCTTTTACCTAGATTTAGCTATTTGACCATTAATCATCAGAAAACACACAATGATGTATCATATGGGGGTACCACAGACACTAACTACATTAAGAAAAACTTATTGGATACCCAAGGGAAGGATCACTGTTAAAACAGTCCTGAGTGAGTGTGTCACATGTAGGCGTATTCATGCTAGGCCCTATAGGAAACCAAATCCTCCTGCTTTGCCAGAGGAGAGAGTTACTCTCAACAGACCCTTTGAGACTGTAGGCATTGACTATACAGGAGCATTGACTGTAGGGGTGGTTGACACTGAACAAAAAATGTACATTGTACTGTTTACATGTGCTGGCTCACGAGCTGTTTATCTGGATGTTGTGGAGGACCTTACAGCAGAATCTTTTGTTGCTGTCTTTAAGAGATTCTGTGCACGACATTCAGTACCCAAGACAGTTTGGACTGACAATGCTACATATTTCAAGGCTGGTGAACAAGTCATCACGACTTGTTAAGCAACGAACTCACACAATTATATATACAAAATTCAAACATAAAGTGGAAGTATATTCCAGTTGCCTCTCCTTGGTATGGTTCTATCTGGGAGAGGAATATACAAACAGTAAAGAATTGCTTGAAGAAAGCAATTGGTAAAAAACAGATACACTTATTTGAGTTGCTCACTCTCCTGGCTGAGATTGAGAACATCATCAACAATAGACCACTCACTTATGTGAGTGACAACATTAATGACCCGGAACCATTAACTCCAAATCATTTGATTCGGGGAGAACAAGTTAGTCTCCTGCCGGACTACAATATAGACTCTTCAGAAGACCCAAACTGGACTCAACGACACGATGAACTCCAGACTAAGTTACAACACTTAACTAGAGTTAAAGCTCATTTTATTAAACAGTGGAAAACTGAGTACTTGATGGGTCTAAGGGAGAGACATAAACAAATGACTAAGAAGGATTGGTCTGACACAATTAAGGTAGGGGACCTTGTTCTCATACATGACAGTACTCCAAGACAATACTGGCCTCTGGCTAGAGTTTTAGAACTCAGACCAGGGGCAGACGGGGTAACAAGAGTGGTCAAATTAAGGACTTCAACGGGTGACACAACAAGAGACATTTCTCTTTTGTACCCTTTAGAGTCTGGACCCAAAACAATGGACTTTGGAGAACCTTCTCCACTGACAGTAACAACTGGAGACACTGAACTTCCAGTAACTATTCCTTTGACAGTAGGAGTGGTAACGCATCCTACTACAACATTGACAGACACAAGACCTCAGCGACAAACAGCATTAAAGGCGCGACTATTTTTACAACAAAAAATAGATGCTGGGGAATTGTAATTTTATCTTCTAACTTTCACTTTTTCTTTTCTTATGGTAAAGACCATAGACAGTTTCATCCTATGGATGTATATTTTCTCTTCTAATTAAATGCTACACTTCTCCATGAGAAGGTGAGGATAGGCACTGTTAATCAGATTAACAGGCATTTACAGTCAAATAGTTAGCTAGTCTACACTCAGACATAAAAATTGGTGACAATGACACCAAAATTTTTATCTCCCGGGGCCCCCAGTATATGGAAAACTGATGAGTGGGTAGTTGGGAGGTAACGAAAATGGTTCACTGAGTAGGTAGGTAGTTAATCTAACAATTATTAAATTCCTTTTATGTCAATAACTGGGTGGATGAAACCAATTGGTTGCTCACCAGAGTTATTCTCCACACTAGTATTTATACTGTGTGACAAGAGCGTGCTCGGTAATAGATATACATTACCGATCAACCAACCGAAAAAAAACCAAGACCACGCTGGTGGAAAAAGCCCCGAAAAAAGGAAGACAAGGACGAAAACGAGGAACGGGGCGAGAAGACGGAACGAGAGGAGGGAGAAGAACAGACAACGAAAAAAGATCCCCACCAGCAAGTACGCTCTTAACAATTAAACAAGACAGGAAAAGGGACTCTCTAATAACTAGCAGTAAGTGACTAATTGTGTTTTAACCCAGTCTAAAGTAAACTCATTAAATTAAGCTCGGTCAGACAAATTAGGCCTACATTGTGGCCTAAGACCTAGTATCAACTCAGCTTAACAAAGGTGAAGGTAGATTGCCCTAACCTAATTTGGTGAGGAATCCTACTGTGGACCTCAATTTATCTGCCCGCTCTGGACCATTTCCGGAATCTCTAGGCTGACCCCTACAGGCTAGACTTAATCTACTCTATAGTTAGACTGGAGATATAAGGGGTGGGTTAATTGTGGACCAATTCATACAGAGCATTTTTCACATGAGTTTGCTCAGTGGGATGTTAAACAAGGGGACAAAGGCAGGCACAGCACCAAAGTTTCTACAAAAAGGAATAGCCCAGGTACAGTGTCAGCTCTACATGCATGGCCGTAACTACCTATGAGGTCACCGAGGTCCGGACCTCGGTAATTATTTCCTAAAAAAAAAAAAAAGAGACTGAACCGTTCTCCGTATGAAACGCATATTATCGCTTTTCTTTTGAAAAGAGGGAGCGTCAAGCGTTTTGTGTTTTGTGTTTAGTGTATAGCTTGGGTTGTGTTTGTAGATGTCATTTTGGTCTGAATTTTGCTCGTCCCGCCGCGCTCGAAAAAAATCTGGACCTCACTAATTTCTAAACCCTAGTTACGGCCCTGTCTACATGCATCCTCTGAGAATAAATTAAAGGGAATCAAGGAATGCATATTTTGCGAAGGCAACCACAAGTCATATAAACAGTGGTGTAGTGCTAAATAAAGAAGTGAGGGAACGCATTTTGAAAATGTTACTCAGATGCGGGGGAGACAATGGCGAGCGCGGCGAGCCCATACAGCTGGGGGTCCGGGGGCACTGTAAGCTTCCAGGGAAATCTTTTGAAATCTGACCAATTTCAGGAATATTTTGAGGTCATATGCACTGGATATTAGGATATATTCCAAGGTTGAAGATGCAGTATTTCCAGTGTCATTAGATATACGACATCCAGTACGATCAATAAAAATAGCTAACAACTGGAATGATTAACTAAAAAAAGTTAACAACTGGTACGCCGTGGTGACTGCTTCACCAGATCTTTATAGGCTAGCATTGCCTCAGTCGAAGCTAAAAGAAATGAAGCAGTTAATGATTCTTTCTTATATTTCTTCTAGGGGTGGGAATTAAAATTTCATGACGTTAGAGATTTGTAAGTTCGGATTTATTTGAAATAGTGAGGGAACGCCGTTCCGTCTACCAAAAAAAGTAAGGGAACGCCTTTCCCACGCGTTCCCACAGCACTACACCACTGCATATAAATGTGAGGTGGCTGAGGCTTTACCTTTTGAGGAGAGAAAAGACAGGGTAACTAAGTCGACAGCATGTTTTAAATGTTTTTTAAAAGGTCACAGAGCAAGGTTTTGTAAGTTTAAAATTTTGCGCAAAAAATGCCATGGCCGGCATGTCATTATTGTGTGAAAACACTCCTAGTAGGCCTACCCCAGAAGTAAAGACATCAGTGGCACAATTTAGGGCATGTCATAATCTGGGTTCAGGGTTGAAATTTTGGAAAAATAAAGTGGCTAATATGTATTCTTATGTAAAAATTAATTCTAAGATGGGTTTATTATTTGCAACTTTTCCGAAAAATCTCATTTTTATGGTCAAAATCGCGATTTTCTGATTTGAAGGCTGCCTAACGCAGCCTCAGGGCGCCCAAACCAAAGCGCGCAGCTGTTCTGCATATGATTTAGTCTAAAAGCTGCTTTTCTGACCTCATCCTTGCTTCTTGTGTGTTTCAACACTCTGGGTGCTGAAAAAATGTTTAGATTTCACGTAAAACTTAAGAATTTTAAGTTTTTCTTCAAAGAATAGGCGCGGCTCACCAGCTCTATTCTGATCGAGTAGCGGGAGACTTGCCACCTCCACGTGTAGGTTTACACGCCTGTTCTTCCTGGATCCCTGAAAAGCGTGGCCTCATAAGATCTTATATTATGATCTTATGAGGACTTTCAGCTCTTATGAGCATTAACGATGGCTTCAGCCTCTTCATCAGCCACTCGAAACTGAAAAGCTCTTAAGTATGTCCTGCTTCGATCTGAACACTGGGAGCATTTCTCGATGGTCTTTCCTGGCTCTCACCCACCCATCTCTCCTCTTGTGACCGTACATAGCTTGGGAAGCAGTTGAGACTTCCTGCACAGCTCTCTCGCAGGACTGAGTATGAACAGAGAAAGCGTCCACTTTGAGTGGTTTTCCTGAGATCCTCGAGCTCAGTCAAGGTCATCTTGCAGGTGAAAATAGGCCCCTAAATATTCTCTGATTCTCAGTTGATGAAATCCTCAGGTGAAGTGGCTTGCAGATTGACTTTGGGATTTTTATGGGGCCTCACTGTCGTATCACCAAAGTCTCTTCCTTCTCTGATCTTCTCTATCTGGCTCACAGCAAAAGCTCTCTGATGCTCATCCTCACTGCACAGGAATGAAGCCAGGATGTTCTCAGGATGTGTGTGGTAAGCTCCTCTTATCACTGCAGCAGAGATGATGTTCCTGACCTCGGTAGTCTGGTTCCTCAGCAGCCTCAGGCTTGAAAAAAACGTGTGCAGGACCAAATTTGAGGTGGTGCTTCACTTTGATGTCGTAGTACATTTTGAAGTAGAAGTTAAGGCAGAATTTCACGAGGACCTCGAGCCTCCTCAACACCTCCCCTTTCAGTCCGTGCTCCCTCATCCACAACAGCAAGATGGCCTGTGCAGTAGTGAGCCACCTGGATTGGTTCAGAGGTCCGCACTTGAGACCAGCCAACTGTGGACTGAGACTTCCAGACTTGATGGCTTTGATCAGAAGATAGCAGTCGTGCTGGTCTGTGGAGAGAGATTTGACTATCTCTACTGGCAGCTCTATGATATCTTCAGTTCCTTCCACTGGTTTGAAGTTGAAGTTGACCTCAAGATCATTCACTTTCTCAAGAAGTTTTCCAATAGGCCCACTGAAGCCTGACCGGGGAGTTACACGGCCGTCCAGCTTGATGATTAAGTGCCTCAGGGAGAGCTCGTTCACATGGAGCTGACAGATCATCCAGTGGCACTTGCGACCCAGCATCTTTTCCAATAGGGCTATGGCGCCTCCAGACCACCCCGTGTTGTGTTGGTAGAGTCTCCTCCAATCATTACAAGGCTCTCGTCAGCTCCGTGACCCAGAAGCCACTCATGCAGGCCCTGAGCGATCTTATGAGCAGGCTTTTCTCCTTCCTCAGGTTCCTCGGGAGTGAAATGGAAGAGGTACTTTCCTTGAGGCTTCTACGTGATAGTGTAATGCTCCTCGATCACTTTGCCAGGATGAAATCTCCCTGTCACTTCGTCATATTTCAACACCTTTGTGCTCCTATCCTGCTTGCCATCAAAGAATATCCCAGAGATCTTCTCCTCCTCTGACCTCTGCGTGAGAGCTTCAACTGATGAGGCCATTACTTCCTCCTTTGCCCTCCAGACTTTCATGCCATCTATGGCCAAGTAAGCCTTGTCTTTGGAAAGATGACCGGCCTTGATGATGTCGTTCAGGAAGCCAGTGGCAACTGCAGCTGCCGGAACATTTGCCACCCTGTACCTCAAAGCTGCTGAAGCTGTCCCTTGGATCTTCATGTAGTTTCGTGTAGCAGAAATTGGAGTTTCGGCAGGTACTTCAGCGGGAACGTCCATAGGAGCTTCAGTAGCCTCAGCATTGCCAGAGGCTTCTTTTGCAGCTTCTTCCAAGTTTGGCTCTTCGTCCTCCTCAAAGTCTTTCATGAGAAGCTCCTCATTAGTAGCCTCCTCTTTCTTCTTCCTCTTCACAGCAGAAGCTTCTTCAGCCTCCTTCCTCTTCGCTGCTTTGATCTGTCTCCTGCTGTCTTCGAAGTCTACAGAAGACATCTGGATTCCTGAAGCTTCGGAAGTCTTCACTCTCTGGTAGTACAGCCACTGAAGGTCCAGTTTAGGAATCTTCACCTCCAAAGGACAGTTACAGTTCACATGGGCCTTGAGGGAGCATCCTGAGCATCCACTCCCCTCTGAGCCGCACAAGAAGATCTGATGCTTGCAAACGCAGACTTCACAGAGTTTATCCAGATCAGCCATCCTCTTCTCCTGGGTAGCAGACTTAACTCCCGTTCACAACGTCTGTCATCTCCTTCCATTTCAACAAGATCTTATATGAGAGCGATTTTTCCGTGATTGTCACAGGCGGGGAGAACTTTACATTCGACTTCCTCCACTGAGTCATCACGAGTGAAGCCAGCTCGTCAGTCATCTCTCGGATAGGGTATTTAGACCTTTGGATGTCATGAATGAGGAACTTTTCCTCCTGCAGACGAATCCCTCTCTGAAGAACGGCTCTCCAAGTCGGCACCTCGCTGGGAATGAACTCCTTCCCCGGGCCCACAACATCCGAGAGCTTTGAACCTGACATTTTCCTGGTTTTGGGGCAGATTCGGCCATCACGTCTAGTCGGTGCTTATTCTCGCTCTTGTCCAATCTGTAACAAATTCATATCAGTATGTTTAGTGTTCTTTCGCCATAAATATAGACAAGGAATATAATTTTTGGTTATAATCAGGGTTGCCAACCGGCATTTTTAATTACCAAATTAACCTAAATTTGGTAATGAATATTTATTTTGGTAATAGAAAACTGAATTTGGCATTGCAAATTTAATTTAAAATTCGTAATAATGGTGTAACATAAGCTTAACCCTTTGTCATTCAGTACCATTTAATTTTAGCGTAGGTTCATTTTTTTACTTGAAATATGCATAGGAGTATATATAAGCATTTTTAGCAATCTTTTTTTTGTAAGAACATTTCTAAATGAAATAATTTATGTGTCCATTAGTCAACAAAGGTCTAATAAGGTAATTAGTGGGTGGTAGTTAGTACTCTCTCTCTCTCTCTCTCTCTCTCTCTCTCTCTCTCTCTCTCTCTCTCTCTCTCTATATATATATATATATATATATATATATATATATATATATATATATATATAACAGTACATAAAAACAATCGTAATGAAAAATTCATTTCATGTATCCAATTGGACACACGTGTTATCATAGACAGAAATTCACCCTATGAAAACTTTGTGTCCATTTCGAAACGAACTTTGAATAGTCTTTTCTTCACAGTTATTAAAAATATTACTTAAACAAAGTAAACAGGGAGCTTCCTTAATACTTCTAGAATGAAATTATAGTCAAAACAAATAAATAATGGTGATTAAACTTAGGAAAATTACAAAAAACACTTACCGAAAAAAATGGCGTCCACTCACTTCTACTTCACAATTATAACTGGCGTAATTGCTCAGAGCCATCTATTGAGAGAATGTTGAACTTCGCCTTCTGCGTCCAAATGGTTACAAAGATTCAAATGGAGTAGATTTTTTTCTTATGTATGTATGTATTAAACCTGTGTAAGAGTTAAGCAAAGTTAATGTGTCTAAATGGCAACAAATTACGACAAAGGGTTAAAAATATGAGGTTGTGTTCAATTGAATATTCGTATTTCAACATAGAACAGAAAACCGCAATTTTGAACATGATAACGCGATTTTTGGGAAAAGTTGCAGAAAAGAAACCCCTCTTAGAATTAAATTTTACATAAAAAATACATAGCCAGAGTGAAATTCAGACTCGGTAAAGTATGATATGCCCAAGTGGCACATGCCACTGCTATGAAAAGGAGTAAAAGTAAAGGGGGATTATTGCAAACAGCTGCAGCATTATTAATTGGGAATGATGGAGAAGCTACTGTAAGAGTGTTGTTTGATAGTGGTAGCCAGTGTAGCTTTATTAAGACCAGAATTTCCAGAAAATTTAAGTTTAAAGAACTTAAGAGGGAAAATTTAAGAATTTCTGGGTTTGGGGGTTCCGTTCAAAACCGAACCAAAGTTAAGAAGGTAGAAGTTCTGGTTAAGGGGTTGCTACCACAAAGTCCCACTATCAAGGTCCAAGCTGTAGAGATTGAGGAACTTTGTGCTCCAGTCACTACTTGTTTAGATATGGCATGTGTCCAAGAATTGCGAGTTAAAGGAATTAATTTGGGCAATAATGAGTTTGAAGGAACAGAAGATATCAGTGTTTTGATTGGAGCTGACTATTATTGGGACTTCATCACTGGTAATATTGTCCGCACATCTCGAGGTCCAGTAGCTATTGAAAGTAAGCTAGGCTGGATGCTACATGGTAGCTATTGCAATGAAATGGAGGTTAAAGCTCTTTTTGTTAAGATTGAGGAGAACAGCCATAGTTTGGAAAGGCATTTGAAAGCCTTTTGGGAACTTGAATCTATTGGCATAAAGGACAAACAGGAGAAGCAGGCGAGTCCAGTGAACAGTGATGTTTTAGAGCAATTTGAAAAAGGGATTGGGTTTAGAGATGGATGCTATGAAGTTGGCCTCCCTTGGAAGGATTCTTGCAAACCCAGTTCAAACCTTCAGCTAGCTAATAGGAGGTTGGAGACTTCATTGTACAGGCTAAGAAAAAATGAGTTGTTAATTGAATACAATGAGGCCATTCTAAGCTATGTAAGGGAGGGCTATGCTGAAAGGGTGCAAGGTGAGCTGGTGAGCCAAGAGGCACATTATCTGCCACACCATGCAGTGGTACGGCGAGACAAAACTACCACCGAACTGAGGGTAGTTTTTGATGGCTCAGCCAAGGACAAAGGTGGTGTCCTTGAACGACTGTTTGGATGCTGGGCCAAATTTAAATGCAGATTTATTTTCCTTGTTACTGAGATTCAGGTTTGGTAGAGTAGCATTGACTGTAGATGTGAAGCAAGCCTTTATGCGGATAAAATTAAAACCAGACGTTCAGAGATGCAGTAAGGTATCTGTGGGTGGATACGAAAGACTTGTTGGAAAATGAACCTAAGGTTCAAGCATATAGAATGAAGTCAGTGTTGTTTGGCCTCAGCTCTAGTCCATTTCTGTTGGCAGCTACTATGCAGTACCATTTTAAGAAATATTCTGAAGTCTATCCTAACACTATTGAACACATAAGGAAAAATTTTTATGTTGATAATTTGCTGTGTTCCATGGATAATACAGAAATGGCTAAACAGATATTCATGGAGGCTAGAGCTATAATGAGGGAGGCTGGCATGGAGCTTAGAAAATGGCAGACCAATCATTCTCAGTTACAACAGTTTATGAGTCAGTCCTGTGTAGTACCTGATGCAGCAGAAAGTATTGAGGATTCTGGTATTAAGGAGTTGTGGGCAATAGACACAAAGGTGCTAGGCATTGTTTGGCAGCAAGGAGAGGATTTGTTTACCTTCAGTGGGAAATCTTTAGTAGAGCTGGCTGAGAATGAGACAAGGTGGACAAGACGTACAGCTCTTAGTTTGGATTGAAAGGTCTTTGATCCTCTTCGATTCCTGGCTCCATTTGTGGTAAAGTAAAAAATTTGGTTTCAGAGCCTCTGGGAAATTGGACTTGGTTGGGACCAAGAGTTACCTGATCATATGGTGGTAAGGTGGAAATATTGGTTCAAAGAATTGGCACATCTTGGAGACATTGAAATCCCAAGATGGTACTTTGGAGAGTTGAACAATAGTCCAGACAATTTGGAGCTGCACATCTTTTGTGATGCAAGTGAGGAAGCCTATGCAACTTGCATTTATATAAGAGGCACATTCAAAGAGGAAGTAAGTTGCAGGTTGGTTGCTACGAAGAGCAGAGTAGCACCTTTGAAAAGGCTTTCTATTCCAAGGTTGGAATTGATGGGTGCAGTTATTGCTAGTCGGCTTGCAGTTGCAGTGCAAAAGTCTTTGGCCCTTTATGAAATTTCAAGCTATTATTGGACAGACTCCACTATAGTTTGGCACTGGTTAAGAAGCCAGGCAAGGAAATGGAAACCATTTGTTGCCAATAGGATGGAGGAAATTCAAGCACACACAGATCCCAAGCAATGGAAACATTGTCCAGGCACCCAAAACCCCGCTGATTTACCAGCATGAGGAATTTCAGTGAAAGATCTTGCACAATCAAGTTTGTGGTGGAATGGGCCAGAGTGGCTAAAACTTGGGAGTGAAAACTGGCCTTCTAATCAGCCTATTGTAGGAGAATGCCAGGCTGAAGAAGAATGGGTGAGTGACATGAAAAAATGCACTGTGAACAATTGTCAAGTTATGCAGCAGGACCCCATATTGAGGCTTGAGGACATTAGCAGTCTGAAAAGGTTGTTAAGAGTGACATCATGGGTATATAGATTTACAAACAACATTAAGGGAGAAACAAGAAGGGAAGGAATTCTGAACAGTAAGGAGATTCAGCAAGCCAGGCAATACTGGGTGGTATATGTGCAGAAGGAAAAATTTGGTGAAGAGAGGGAATTGCTCACCAGCAGTCCATTACAGGTTCTGCTAACACATTCTGCTCTCAAGGGTTTGGATGTGTTTTTGGATCAGGACTTATTGAGAGTAGTAGGTAGAGTACAGTTTTCTGGGCTTCTAGAGGAGAAAAGACATCCAATTTTGCTACCTTCTGGGGGACACTTTGTGGAACTTTTGATCCTGGATACTCATCATAAGTTGTTACATGCTGGAGTTAGAGAAGTGATAATAGAGATCAGACAACAGTTTTGGATTCCCAAAATTAGACAAGTAGTAAAAAAAGTCTTGCATAAATGTGTGGTTTGCAAGCGTTGAAGTGCAAAGCCTTATTATGAAAAGGTGGCTCCACTTCCAAGAGAACGGTGTGTCTATACTGCCCCATTTGATGTAGTGGGAGTAGACTTCGCAGGTCCAGTCTATGTGTATGAGCAAGGGGAGTCTAACAAAGGTTATATACAGGGCGTCCCAAAAAAATGTATACACACTTTAAATAATTATAAAGGCAGTGTTTATTAAAATACATTTCATTTTCAAAATGTAATAGAATCTACAGACATTATTTAATTGTTTTGTCAACGCCTGTTTTCAAACTGACGTCCGTTCTGGTCCAGGCACTGCTGATAACGCGAAGCAATGGAATCGCAAACATCACGAAACATTTCGTTTGGTATTTGTGTGCATTCTCGTTCAATGGCTGCTCTCAATTCAGCGACTGTTGCAGGTTTTATAGCGTAGACTTTGTCTTTTAAGTATCCCCATAAAAAAAGTCTAGTGGTGTGAGGTCTGGTGAACGCGGAGGGTATTCTACGAAACCCCTTCGTCCAATCCACATCCACATCGTGCCAAGTACCACTCGCAATACTCCACTCTTCGGTCCGGATCATCTTCATTAATAGCATGGACTAATCTTGGAATGTAACTTTTCCATTGACAGCGCTTCAAAATGCGTTGGACAGACGATTCTGAAATTCCTACCTCACGACTCGCTTGCCGCACAGATTTTCTTGGACTTTGGTGATACGTTTCCAGTACTCTTTCTTGCTTTGTGGGGCTTGTCGATGTCCGTGGTCTTCCGGAACGCTTCTTGTGGACATTCTGAACAGTTCCATCGGCTTCAAACTTATCTCTAATTCGAGTGATGGTAAGTCGCGTTGGTGGATCTGTTTGAAACTCCCTCCTAAACTGTCTTTGCACTTCAACTGCGTTTTCACACTTCCAGTAGCATTTTAGAATGAATTTCCTTTGTTCAAAGCTTAGTCTGACTGCCATTATTAATTCTAATGGGTTTAACTTGGAAAGAAAGAAACATCAATTGAGCTATCAGCTGTTAAAGTGTGTATACACATTTTTTTTGGACGCCCTGTATGTCTTTTCACATGTGCTACCACCAGAGCAATCCATTTGGAGTTGGTAAGCAACTTAAGTAGTGACGTATTTCTTTTGGCCTTTAAAAGGTTTGTGAACAGAAGGGGTTTCCCAAATAAAATCATATCGGATAATGCAAAAATCTTCAAAAAGGCTGCAAAGGAACTCCAGGAAGTTTGGTCCTTGCTGAAAGAGGAAGGATTCCAATCCTACTTTTCACACCAAAGGGTACAGTGGGAGTTTATTGTTGAGAGACCACCATGGTGGGGAGGATTTTGGGAAAGGCTAGTGAGAAGTGTAAAGTGTCCATTAAAGAAACTTTTAGCTAATGTTCATTTGAGCAAAGAAGAATTCTGCATTGTTTTGTGTGAAGTAGAAGCAATGGTGAACAGTAAGCCTATCACTTTTGTTTATAAGAGTATGCAGGATGCAGAGCCATTGACACCAAATCATTTTCTTTGTGGTAAACGATTAACATCAAGCCCCAGTTTGTCAGAAGACTCGCAGCCTATCCAGAACACTCAAGGAGAGTTAACCAGAAGGTTCAAGTACCTTGAAGAGCTACAAGATCAGTTATGGAAGAGGTGGTAGATGGAATACTTGCCAGAACTCAATTATTACTCATCAGACAATGTAAAGGGCTCCAATGCAAATTGTATCAAGGTGGGAGAAGTGGTAATGATTGGGGATGAAAGACCAAGGCAATGCTGGAAGCTTGGCATACTTGAAGAGTTGTTTGTTGGCAAAGACAATTTAGTTAGGTCTGCACTGGTAAAGACTTCAGGAGGAAAATTAAAGAGACCTATACAAAAACTCTATGCTTTAGAAATCAGCAAAAACACGGATAGTCAAGATGAAACATTTGGGTTACAGCCTCATGGAGAAGGCTTGGCTAAATTTGCAGAAGGTAATGACAACAATGCCTCTTCGGTGGGGAGTGTTAGAAAATCTAGAAGAGGAAGAGCCATTGTTGTCCCAAGGCGATATGATGACTAAGCTGATTGATGCAGCATTGCTTCTGTATATTAAATTAAGGTGTATATATATCCATCTCATAATTGTAAGGTTAGTGAAAAATTCACTTAATTTATAGTTAGCATTTTTTGGGCTCTTGTGGCATCATTGTTTGGGCACTCTTGTAGCATCATTTTTTTTTGGGCGCTGCGCGTCTTTCCTACTCATTTGTTGAATGCGGCACTTACAGGGCGTGGTCTTATAGAGAGCTCTCTTGCAATTCAGTTTGGTTGTTTATATACAAAATTGTTGCATCGTGCAATGGTGCAGGTTGTGTTGTTGTTGCAAGGTTTAGAAAGAAGACCATAAATAGTGCCCCTTTTGTTTTTTATCTTAATTTTATGCAATTGAGGCCTAAGGTAGGCCCACATCGAGTTAGCAACCCTGAGGTAGGATCTAATAGGATCTCCAAGTCCGTAAGTTTTTATTCTAGTTTAACTTGGGCTGTAGGTTAAACTGGCCCTTCAGAGCTTGGCTGTTCATAGCTCAGCTGGGATTCTGAACCCAATAAAATAAAAAAATAAGAGGGAGAGAGCCAACGATGTCGGTGTGCACAACTTCAAAACGTGAAGAAAGCAAGTCAAAAGGAGTAACGAGGGAGTTTGTATGGCGATAAATTTTTGCCGAGTGGCACGAAAGATATTCTTTGGACCACTTGCGGACAGCATGATCTACAGTATATCCGGCCAGAAGTAGGAGGTTTGACCATATGTAAATGATGCCTGGGTGCGAGACATTATGGAGTTGTTGAGAAATGGCTTTACGGCAGGGAATCGGTACAAAAGGACATGGATATGGAGTGGAGGTATCACAGAGAAGCTGTTTATCATTGGGAAAGGGATATGGCTTCAAACGGCTGAAAAAAAGACTGAGTTTCCGGAGTTTCTTTCTGATGATCGGCGATAGAGGATAGGTCAAAGATGTTGGTGGTAATTGCGGTGTCAGTTCTGGAGAGACAGTCTGCCACCATGTTTTCTGCGCCGTGGATGTAGTGTACATAAGCAAGGTATTCCGTTTGATAGTCCAGTAGTGCTGTTGCCAATCTGTCTTGACACTCCGTTGACTGGAGTATGCAGCAATTCAGAATTCAGGTAACTAGACAGAAAAGGCCAAACGGGTGATGACAACAGTCTTCTCGCATTCGGCAGGATTCATGGGAATTTGATGATATGCTCTGACGAGTTCAATTTTACTGAAACGAGTTTTGCCATGAAGTTTTAACCGTGACAATGCATTTTCTTTACTTGTATTTTACTTGAAGTTAGGGGAAACTTATTTTGTTTATATAAATTTAGCCACAAGAATTTTAACACAAATTTCTTCCGCGTTTCCTTTGCTCTCGAATATATATCTATATGGTGTATTCTGGCACACTTGTATTTTTATTAATTAATGATATAACCTACAAGTACAGTAATACACCTTTGGTATAAGAATTGTGGGCTACACTTTTACAGTTGAAAGTACAATACTTAAGACACAGACCTAAACTTAAAGTATGTTATGTTTAAATACTATAGAAAGCCATCCTTCTTCGAGGTATTTACAGGCATAGGCGGATCCAGAGAGGGGTCCAGGGGGCTTAAGTGAAGCAACGGGGCTTAATTTGGAGGCCCCATACATCCTGGTTAAGCGAAATTAGTAAAACGTTTGAATGCTTATGTCCACTTTGCTCCAATAAAGCCCCCCCCCCGTCTGGATCCGCCTATGTAAATTACAGGTCAAACTTCTGAACTGCACTAATTCCTAATCGCTTCCCCTAACCCGTCTCATTTATGCTGCCTTTGTTAATTATCAAAGGAAACTTGCATTTTTAATAAATACACAAACCTCGTTTCTACCTAGTGTGAAAAAACTATATAGGGCTATGGGCAATGTTCCCTCTAATTTTTTTTAGTCCGTGTGCGCAAGAAATTTTCGTTGTGCATACATTTAGATTCATGGTGAAAAATTGTGCAAACTTTTCTGAGCGCTATTATCTTCAAAATTAAATATATATAAATATTAAATACTTAATAAATATTATTTCCAGAAGGTGATAGCTTCATCATTACGGTACTATTAAATGGATATTAAAAAACTTACAATATCATATATTCTTAAAAAAGAAAACATTTTATCCATTCTAAAAATATGAATAAAATGAAAAATAGTGAAATAAAATTCAACAAAATAAAGAAATAAAATAAAAATAACATTAATTGAAAATGACTATTTAGTTATCATTTCTCAAAACAATTTTTAGCATTTAGCAATTTAAAATAGACTATCAAGATTAATACACGATTTTATCCATTCACAAAATAGGAATAAAATAAAAAAATAATAAAATTCAGTAAAATAAAATATAATCAAAATAACATTCAATGAAAGTGCCTTTCATTTAAGTATCATTTAAGTATCCGTCACATCATTCAGGTAAATTTTAATTCGCATGAGCATGTATGTCCAAATGATTTTCTTTCAAGCGGTTTCTTAATTTGTTCTTTATAGAATTCATTAAACTGAAATTTTTTAAATTACTTCATTTACTGTCGTGACTCATGATACGCTTGAGCCTGTGCGCATTTTATTTTGCTGTGTGCGCTGGTTTCACAACGCGTGTGCGCGCGCACACGCGCACACCTTAGAGGGAACATTGGCCATGGGTTGATTGCCTGATGCCCTCATCCGTTGGAAATTTCCAGCAGATTCCAGTGGAGAGTTAACGACAAAAGCCCCACGTTTTTTCGTTAGAGAGTTATGTATATGTAGGTCTTCAAAGGACCTCTTTATGTTTAATTGCCTTCGGTATTTGCGCTGCTTAATGATAAAGAAAGGAATTGCCTTACCTTATTATTTCGTTGGCCCTCGCCGCTGTTTCGATGTAGGGCAGCGGTACGATAGAGTTACACAATGAGTTGATTTGATGTAACTAATATAAGCAGTCACTGTATTAAAATACCTGAAGGAATAGGCCTATCCTTTTTATAGTTATTAGGTTTTATATTAAGAGGATTTCACTCAGAACGTATGGGAAGATAAAGTACATCTTCCTTGCTTAAAGCATCGCTGTAACATAAGCAAGCTCCGAGCGAGCCGCTTAATATAATCTTTGTCTTTTATTATTTGTTGATTTTTCAAAGTTCGTTGACTCTTCTCTCGAAGTAATTTTCACGAGTCAGCAATGAAAAATGTTGAACACGAAATAATAAATTTGGTTTTCTTGTTGTTATGCAGGCCTGATGCCTACATATGGGTTCTATGTATGTATGGCAATTATTTTTATTCCCAATAAGCTATGTCGCCAATTCCGAGGCAATTTTGTGGATATTTAATTCAATTAATTAATAATTTATATTTAATTACGAAATAAAGGTATCACAGACGATACCATATTGTAAACATGTATAGTTTTTCCATACTAGCATGGATTTTATTGAGACTAAACAGGCCATAAAATGTTTAGATTGTAACAAATCATGTGGTATTGATGGTATTTCTGCTGATCATCTGAAATTTAGTAATGACAGATTAGTGCCTCTGTTAGCTTTGTGCTTTAAAGGTTTACTCATACATGGTGTTTTGCCGGACACAATGTTATCCGTGGTTTTGGTGCCAATATTAAAAGATAAAAATGGTACAATCAACAGTAAAGATAACTATAGGCCAATAGCCTTGGCCAGTATTATGTCTAAGGTGTTTGAATATATACTCATTAATAGACTTGAATGTTACCTGTATACAAGTGATAACAACCAATTTGGTTTCAAAAAGAAACACAGTACTGATATGTGTGCGTATGCCTTGAAGGAAATGGTCTGTAAATACCAAACTCTAGATGCTAATGTATTTTTGTGTTTCCTGGATGCCTCTAAAGCATTTGACAGTGTTAATCATGACAAATTATTCATGAAACTTGTAAATCGTAATGTACCTGGTTACTTGGTCCGTATATTAATATTCTGGTATAATCACCAGACAATGATTGTAAAATGGGTTGGGGGTTAATTCAGAGCAATTCTCTGTGACCAATGGTGTCAGGCAGGGAGGGATACTATCCCCCTACTTATTCAATGTTTATATAGATAATCTATCTGTTGTGCTGAACACCTGTAAAATAGGCTGCTATATTGGTACAATGATTGTTAATCATCTGATTTATGCAGATGATCTAGTTCTTATTTCTCCATCTGTAAAAGGGCTCAACACACTTTTGAAGGTGTGTGAAAGGTATGGGAAGGATAACGACATAAAATATAATCCTGATAAAAGTCATGTTATGATTATGAAGACCAAGGCCTACAAGTATATAAAATTTCCTGAATTTCAATTAAATGGTAGTGTGCTGTCAGAAGTAATCTAGACTAAGTATCTTGGATTCTTGGCCACATACTAACGGATCGTCTTTCAGATGACTGTGATATTCTCAGGCAATGTAGACAATTATATGCTCAGGGAAATACTTTAGTTAGAAAATTTCATATATACACATTAGATGTTAAATTGATTTTCTTCAAAACCTTTTGTACTCCATTGTATACAGCTCGTTTATGGTGGAACTACAGGATGTATGTATAATTTTGAGGAAATTATATGTTGCATATAATAATATTTTTAGGAGTTTATTAAGGACTCCAAGATTTGTAAATGGTGCTCCTTCTAGTGTCATTATGCTGTTTGTAGTCAATAAGGTGCCTAACTGCGCCAGTGTCATTCGCAATTTTGTATTTAGATTTATCACTAGGTTTGGTGAGTCAGTCAATAAGATAATAGAAGCCATGGTTAGTGGACTGGTCTCCGATATATTTTATAAATCTCAAATCTGGAAGCTTTGGAATAGGCAACTGTATGTTCATTATACACAGTGATTCACTGGCCTACTTCGTCAGTGCTCCAGACAACTATCTCTTAATCTTCTATGGACCTCTTGTATAATATTTGTACCTGTTGAGTCAGAAACAAAGTGTTTGTTTGTTTATTTGTTTGTTTATACCAATTTATTCTGAATTTTTCAAGGGTTATTTTAATTCAACATTTTCTTCCTTTGACTGCGTTAACCTAATTCAGGTATTAGTACAATACTTTCCTCTTTTGGCGGCATATGCCCTTACACGCTGCCAGGCGTAAGATATAATTACCCTATTCTACTTTCTAATTATCTCTTCATCCTATGTTTTTTCCATAGTTCTAAAAATTGACCAATTATACAGAAAGATGCAATTTAACATTTTAAATTTTCCAATGCATTACAATAGTCTTGTATAATGTTTGTACCTGTTGAGTCTGAAATAAAGTGTTTGTTTGTTTTCTTAACATGTAACCCTGGAGGAATTTTCCTCTTTCATAAATGTATAATTATTTATATGGTGTCGCGTTCTCGCCCTTTATGGTTGGACTCAAACGAAATGAATGGCTACGTTTTGAGAATTTAAAATCATAAAATGTTATTTATTTTTTTCCCACCTAGTTTTAGCGTAGCCCGTATTTTGTAAGTGTTATCTGAAATTATCCAAAATTAAACAAATAATTGAATTCATTGCCTTATTGTTAAATTACATGAATATTTTCGTTTAAATCTGTTTTAAATTTATTTGTAGAAGAAACTGACAAATTCTTCCACAAATATGAAAGAGGAAGCAGCCATTATTTTTCCATGAACAATTCTGTTTTTTGGTTAATTTATAACCAGTAATTAATTAACCTTATTACATTCCCCTTATATAACAGGGGGAGGGGCGTTTTTGCGGGCATTCGCTCTTGACCCCTCCTTCCTGTCTTTACATAAATAAAAATGTGATAAAGTTTCCTGTAACTTATAAAGGTCACCTTAATCAGTCTCATTATTTTTTATTGAGATTCTTCACCTTTCACGAGATTTCTTTTTACAACTATAAAAATAATCTTATAATCAAGAAAATTAAAATATTAAAAGGTTTTAGAGTTGTTTGAAAGATAAAGTCGTTGACTCCTTGCTGAATCTCGGATTTCGAGAAAACTGTTGAAAGTTGTTAATTGATTCTTTTAATAAATTCGTGGAAACTGTCCTCGAATCTCGTATTTACCGAACGGAAAAGCTAATCTGGCTTTTATACGTTTTATTCTATTTTTAATTATGTTTTTAAATTAAATGGAAACGCGAAGGGTTTCGTAATACAGGTTTAAGAAAACTTTTAGATCATGTGAAATTTCGAAAAAAGTTCTAATCAATAATAATCTGTTTTCGTTTGAATATTTTATCAATTTTGGTGATTAACATCAAAAATAAAAAGTATCATTTCTTTTTATTAATTTTTTTATGCTTTTTAGAAATAAATCCAGAAAATAATAACATAAATGAAATAAATGACAATAAATCCAGATTCACCACAGTAAGGGTGATAAATTCTATAATTTTGGGTTACTGGTCAAATTATTTTCCGAAACTGCACATACGATTAAAACTAAGGAAATAAATTTTCTTTCCAATGTATTAATAATTAAATGCGAAACACATTTTAAAAGTAATGCGTAGAGTAAATTCAGTAATCTTGATCTAGTTTAATTTTACCTCAATGAACCTGAATTTCTTTGATAAACGCGCACTATACGATTTGTTTTAGGGTTTGGTTTTACTCCAGGTTGTGGATGCTTAACTCATTTTCCCAATTTTGAAAAATAACCCCTGTCATGCTCCAAAATGTGTTTCGCAATGCTGCTGACAGATTCGAACTCTGTACAGATACTGATGGTCAGGGGCGTCCGCAGGATTTTTCGCAAGGGTGGGCAAAACTAACTTATTAGTTCTTAGTTCTTATTAGTTCTTTATTAGGTAGAAAAAAAAATGCATTTTTCTACCAGTCAAGTCCATTTTTTATATGTTATATGATACTATGATTAACTATAATCGTGTAAGTTTCAGTGAAATTGACCAAACACAAATTTCCAAGGGAGGGCAACTGCCCCCTCTTGCCCCCTCTCCGGACGCCCATGCTGATGGTGCTCATGTAGAATCATATGCTTAAGTATTCATTAAATGTATGTCTTCTATTATATTGTTATTGAATTTTACACTTTTTGATACGTTTTCACTGAAATAGATAGGGACTTTATAAACACCCTGTATACGTGCGTTTAAGAATATACATATACATACAGGGTGTTTCACAACCGGTCTGCCATACTTTGTGGGTGATTTGGGGGGTGATATCGAGTAAAAAAGTTAATACAACATCGGTGCTATTTCCAACCGTTGCGAGAGTATTAATCTGATGTATTTGTTACATTTTATGAGATACACCTTATAAATGTTCAAAATGTCCGCCTCGGTTTTCAATCAATGCACAGCCTTGCTTGTTCCAAACAACAGTGCACTGCCCATTGAATCATTTCGGGGTGTTCTCGTATGGAAGCAGCGGCATCCATAATCCGACGCAAGAGTTCCTCTCTCGTTTGTACTTTGGTCTTGTAGACTATCTCTTTCATAAGGCCCCATAAAGAAATCTAACGGGTTAGGTCCGGAGATCTCTGGGGCCACGATATTGGACCAGCACGACCAATCCAACGATTCCCGTATCGCTGATTCAAGTAATCCGTAACATGACGACCAAAATGCGATGGCGCCCCATCGTGCTGAAAGAACATCCTGCGCCTTATCTCCAAGGGGACGTCCTCCATCTAACGCGGCAATTTGTTCGTCAGGAAGTTCAGATAAATATCAGCAGTTAATAGTTGTTCCAAAACAAACTGTCCAATCAGCTGGTCTCCAATTACACCGCGCCAAACATTCACCGAGAATCGATGTTGAAAGTTTCCTTCAACGATACTGTGGGGATTATCGGCAGACAACAAATGGGAATTTCGTCTATTGTTAATTCCATCCCGAATGAATTGTGCTTCATCACTTCATTCACCAATTCGTCGAGAAATCCTTCGAACACTGGTAGTTGGGCTACATTGTACTAGGTTCAGTATGCGCTGCTCCACAGCAACGGGCCGTCGTGTTACATGTTTTTGGTCATGTTCCTGTTTCCCTTAATCTCTGGTGTGTGTCACTAAACACTTGCTTGTTCGGTATTCGGGGGTTCGGAAAACGTCTTCGATTTTCCTCAACTGCCACTCTGCTGTTACCATCACAGAATCCATAAATGAAATGGATATCAGCGTATACAGCGGGTGTCAATTGTTGATTCATTTTGATTGTTCACCTTAGCACAACACAGTGTCTCGTACCACAAGATCAGAACCAATTGAAAGAAAAAACTTAGGATTAGTAGTGGTAACTTCGTTAACCGAAACTACCACTAGTGCTGCCATCTATCAAATTACACATAAGTTGGGATATATTTGCACATCTTAAAACGTCTGGAGCTCCGCAACGCGCAACGGTTGGAAATAGCACCTATGTTGTATTAACTTTTTTATTCGATATCACCCCCAAAGTATGGCAGACCGGTTGTGAAACACCCTGTGTATATACGAGTGTGTATATATATATATATGCAGTATACATATATGCATTTCATCATTTTGAAAAATCTTAAAATTTATTACCTTCTTTCACGAAAGGTAATCTTTTTTTAAAGCAGGTTAAATACGAGTATATAGAGTAAGTGTGTTTAATATACTGTGTATATATATATATAGTATAGAGAGAGAGAGAGAGAGAGAGAGAGAGAGAGAGAGAGAGAGAGAGAGAGAGCTTCATAAGATGAAGAGGAGAAGATTTATTTATTTATATACAGGGTGGTCCAAAAGTCCCTATTATGCTAAAATTATAGTATGATATTTTAGGAGAAAAGTGTAATAACATAATTGGATGTATATTTATTTCTCAAGCTTAGGTCTAAAATTCGACGTGAGCACCATCAGCGTCTCTGCAAATCTCAAATCTGTTCACTGCATTGCGGAACACATTTTCAAGCATCTCTGGGGTTATTTTAGCGACTGTCGCGACAGTGTGGGTTCGCAGATTCTGTAGGTCTGTAATTCTTGTTTTGTAAAACTCAGAAAGCCTCACGCAAAGAAGTCTACTGCTGTTAAATCTGGAGATCATGCTGCCCAAATCGTTGAATTGGACGTGGTGGGAACAGGCCCTGGGCAGCACGATCTCTAGATTTAACACCATTAAACTGCTTTGCGTGGGGTTTTATAAAGTCTGAGGTTTACAAAACAAGAGTTACAAACCTGCAGGATCTCGAACCCGCATTCTCGCGGCAGTCGCTAAAATAACCACAGAGATGCTCGAAAGTGTGTTCCGCAATGCAGTGAACAGATTTGAGATTTGCAAAGACGCTGATGGTGCTCACGTCGAATCTTAGACTTAAACTTGATTAATAATTATACGAGGGCCACTCAATATAGTTTGCCCCACCTTTTTTTTCTTTTCAAGTTTCCTTGTAAATTCCAGAAATTTTGTACACAAGTAGTTACATACCTTTTTTACAAGTTTTTATTTTCCCACATAGTCTCCATCCTCTTCTACGACTTTCCTCCACCTCCAAACAAGAGCCTTTATTCCTTGCTGGTAAAAGTCCGCTGGGTTCCGCTGGAGCCACCTCTTAACCTCCTCAACAACCTCATCGTCATTCTGAAACTTTCTTCCACGAATAGCATCCTTCATTGGCCCAAACAAATAAAAATCTGAAGGTGCCAGATCCAGGCTGTATGGAGGGTGGGGTAACATAGTCAAGCGCATTTTTGTGATGGCCTCTCTTGTTTGCAAACTGTTGTGTGGTTTTGCGTTATCGTGCAAAAGAAGGACGTCTTCCAGTTTTCTCTTCGGTCGAACTCGCTTCATGCGTCTGTCTCTGGAGTCTCTGTAGGGTAGCAATATATGCCTCTCAGTTGATTGTTTGTCCTTTCTCTGTCCACCAGAATCACCCCTTTCATGTCCCAGAAGATGGTGGCCATAACTTTCCTGCAGAGGGAGCCATTTTGAACTCTTTCTTGGGTGGGGAGTCCTCGTGATGCCACTCCACGGATTTGCGTTTTGTTTCAGGTTCAAAGTGGTGTACCCAAGTCTCATCCCAGTCACAATTCGTGAAAGGAAGTCACCTCCTTCTGTCTCGTATCGAACCAACGACTCAGAAGCAATTTCTTTTCTTTGAGCTTTGTGATCTTCAGTCAGTTCGCGAGGAACAAACCGTGAACACACTTTTGAGTATCCCAGTTGCTGAATTATGGTATTCACACTTTCTTCACTAATTCCTAGCTCCATTAATAGCTCCTTGTATGTGACGCGCCGATTTCATCGAATGATGCTGTTAGCACTTGCACAGTGTAAGATGTCACAGCCAATGCCGGTTGACCGCTGCGTGGCTCATCATCGAGGCTGGTTCTCACTCTCTCCGATGATCTCACACGTTTAGACCAGCGTCCACCTGTGCTTCGATCAACAACAGCATCTCCGTAAACGTTTTGTAGACGTTTGTGAATATTTCCAACTATTTCCTTCTCTGCGGTTAAGAACTCGATAACAGCTCTCTGTTTACGAAGCACATCACTGTCAGACGCCATTTTCGAAAATGCGTTAACCATCGGTTTTATACAAGGGCGCTTGAAAACGGTTTTATACAAGGAGGGGAGGTTGAAACTGGAAAAATCTGGTTATGTGAAGCTCAGAAAGTTCAAACTTACGGCCCGAAAGACATTTCAGCCCCATGGTCTATTATTTAGCTCAGAAAAAATGGTAAGGCAAAATATATTGACTGCCCCTAGTACATCTAATTATGTCACTACATTTTTATCCTAAAATACTATTATTTCAGCAAAATAGATAGGGACGTTTGGACTACCCTGTATATGCATTTCATCGTTTTTATATTCTTAAAATTTAATTCCTCTTTAAAGCTTAAATATAAGATGCAATTTTCTCCATCCTCAGCCAATTTCAAAGAGGAACATCTGGTATTTTTCTGATACTTTTTTCGTCGACCTTTGAACCCCTCTTAAAAAAACTTTCAGAAATAAACCTCTTAATAAGATGAAGTGTACAGACATTAAGCCCCTTCTTTAAAGTCTAATTATATCCGATTACATCCTTCACTGACCTTCTGAAGGCCTTGTCGCAGCCCCTTTTCCAGTTCTCAAGTATCCTTATTCCTGACTTGTTCTTATTTTTGGCCTCAAATCTTAATTTATTTTTATTGGTTCTGATTTCTTAATTTTTCAATTTTTCATTTGGCTAAAGTCAAGAAGTGGTCCAGGCAATGTTCTCACTGAGAGGGGGTGGAGTTTTGTTTGTTTTGATTGGAGAAAAATTTCAATTTTGTTGTTATTGTTATCAGAATAAGATGTTAACGATATATTATGGATATTCTTATTTTTGGGACAGAATTATTATTTTTTGGAGTTGAGGTTCTGATTTTTATTTTCTAAGCTTGAGAACCCTGCCCTTTTCCCCTTTCAGATCCAACTGTTCTATCAGGAGCACCTGGTTTTTAACTGACACCTATCACCGTCACGACGACCTTTCATCCCATCTTTAAACACCTTTTAGAAATAAATCTCTTAATAAGATGAAGTGTACACAAGCTAATCTTCTTTAACGCTCAGTTATATCCGATGCTTCCCTTGTTCTACCGACAAAACCCCATTCTCGACCACCTTCAAACACCTCTCTCTCTCTCTCTCTCTCTCTCACACACACACACACACACACACACACACACACACACACCAGGGGCGGATTAACTCTACTTGGGGCCTGAGGCTAATTTTATTTTAGGGGGCCTTTTCTATAGATTTTATTAACAATACATGTACACTGTACAGTACATAGCACATTTACACGAATTACATGTACGGTGCTTAGGTTAATTGAGAAACAAACTTAAAAGAACCTTAACAGTGTATTTTGCCGTTTGTTAAAACAAAACAGCATTAAACAAACTTTACTTTAGGGCCTATGAAACATTAAATAAAACAGGGAATTTGTGGGACTAGTATGTTTCATGGACTGCTCTCGATTTTCCTACGAAATTGCAAACAAGAGCAGTCGATGACCCTCATTTTGTTTCTGCAATCGGTTTTCTCGAGAAATGATAAAGAAAAATGTTATTGGATATTGAATAAATTTATTTACTGAAACGACGCAATACACTCCAACATCTTTTTGAATAAGTCCGAGCTGGTGTGGCGCTTACGCCATACAAATTTACAAAGGTACGAGTCAAGTTGGTCGCGATCTGTTCCGCATCGCAGTTTGTTCGATTGTTTCAATGAATTCCACAAGCTTTCCACCTGCTGAGTGTGAGCTCCGGTAGATGGGTCGATAAAGTTCATGCTGTGGTTAACAGTGTAATGCGAATAGTTGTACCCAGCGAGTTGATCAATGCCCTCGTACGCATTCCAAGAAACAATAGTATAAGAAACTCGATTAGGTCAGGTTAGGTTAGGTTAGGTTAGGTTTCTCAAGAAAACCGTTTGCAGAAACAAAATCAGGGTCATCGACTGCCTTTGTTTGCAATTTCATAGGAAAATCGAGAGCAGTCCATGAAACATACTAGGTCCGAATTTGTACAACAATCGAAGGCTTTAGGGTTCATGTTTTGCACTTACGAAAATTTTAGTCTAAAGATACGAAATGGCACAAACACTGAAATAAATAATGAAATGGTCCGTAACTGGAAATCGGTACTGATTATATCTGTTTCGGCACAATCGTCAAAAAATTCTGCAAAACCACCGATATGAGAACCAACTGTGATAAAGCAGAGTACGAAATGGCAATTTTGGAAGTTTTTTGGAAGTATAGGTTCCTAAATTTCGATGAAGAAAAAACACCTTAAAACGCCATTCAAAATGGCGGTTGTGTAGAATCAATGTTCGTATGTTTGTGAGCTCATTACCTGATTCCCAGTGCTTGAATTTGGGTTTCTACAGCACAGACTTTAAAAAAATAATATAGTGAAACTTCTTTTTACCGAATGTATAATTCATCAGGAGCAAGATGTACTGTTGGTTTGTGTTTCCTCCCTAAAGGGACTCAAATTTCCCTGTTGTAATCACAAATACTCTCATATAACCTCAAACTTACGCCACACAACTTGGTCTATTTAGAGAATATGTGTAATTTGAAACCTTTCGTTTGTACAGGTTTTTTTAATATTCAATGCCTATAAATTTAAACATGTATACATATTGTTTCAAAGTTTAAATTGATATTACACTTATTTCAGTATAAGAGTTAAAAACTGGACAAATGAAATCACTACGGTTTGTATAACAATTATTCCTTAATAACTAAATGACGCTTAACATAATTTATATATATATATATATATATATATTATATATATATATATATATATATAATATATATATATATATATATTATACTTTTTCAAAAATTCTGCTAACCAATATGACGAAAGCTTTAAATTTTTCTGCACCACCTTGATCATAATTCTAAGCGCCTTGGCACACGAAAGGTGTCCTGTCTGAATTGGCGATGCGAAATTGCGTTATCTTTCGAACTTCAAATTCCGAAACGATTAATTTTCCTGAAGTCTGATCACGTTCAGATTTTTTAAATATTTGTAAGTTGCGCAACGCTAATTCACTATCGCAAAATCTAAAAGCAATAAATACAGAGGTCGAACCCCTATAATTTTTAAAATTATCTTTCTACACTTAACTTCTCCTTTATTCTTTATCTTTCTTCTTTTCTTTCTTTCTTTTCGACTCATTCTTTAAGAATAAAACATAGCTCTATGGTGTGCTAGGGCAATGTGGGATTAATGTTTTTTTTTTATTCATTACACTGAGTATATAATGATAATAATGATGATGATGATGATGATAATGATAAGCTTTATTGGCAGGACATAAGTGCCATAACATACGAGTAGTATAATATGCTCAGTGTGCCCTCTGTATTCAGTAATTCATTCCAAGTCTGCTTTAGAGGCTGGGGTTAATCTAAACATTTTTTATTAGCCGTTACTCACTGCGTTTGTTGCCAGCGATCGTTGTTCAGTGGGTAGACGATACATTCCGTTCTCGTTTAAAAGCCGCTGCACTGAATTTTGTATGCGTATTTTGTATACACCGTAATCTAAGATGCATTTCCTCATACATAAACGTAATAAATCACTCTAAATGTTATCCTCGTCACTAGAAATACTAGTTAACTTTAGGATATTAACAAATAATTACTATTTTATTAATAATTAGTATTGAGTAATGAAAATCCTTGGTGGGAGGCGCATGAATAGGGTTTTGCCCTCATACTATTGTTGGCACTATAGTTCATTCTCCTTTAGTATTTACTGAAAGCATTTACTGCTTTATTTACTATTGGTACCATTTCTATGTCAGTCTAATTCACTTATTTTTAATGTACGAAACATGTTCTGTTATTATACAGAAAGAATATTATCTGGAAAGCAGTACTCAAGTTCCTAAGTTCTGACGGTGCTTTAATAATTGTTGAAAAATGAAATTAAAATTAATGTACTATAAATTACTGTATTATAAATGTACTATAAATTACTATACTATAAATGTACTATAAATTAATGTACTATAAAAGTATTATAAATTACTGTACTATAAAAGTACTATAAATTACTGTACTATAAATGGACTATAAATTACTGTACTATAAATGGACTATAAATTACTGTACTATAAATGGACTATAAATTACTGTACTATAAATGGACTATAAATTACTGTACTATAAATGGACTATAAATTACTTTAACCTCTAAATTTACCATTAATGTATGAAATAAGTACGCGTATATCGTGTATAACCCCAGACAGAACTGGTGTTCCCAAAGATGATTATATTAAAATATAACAGGGCTTACTACACTATGTTTAGCACACGGGAAGGAATGCCAGTTTTACGAACTCAAATTATAAATCCGTCGAACGAAGTATAATGATGATGATGATGATGCTATGATGTTTTGGGGTCTTTTTAATCTCCTTCGTAACAGTGAAGGTCAAGTGACTGAGAGGACCTACATCTTTACGTGGAATTCGAACTACAGGCCGCTACATCATTTGGAAACGGAGGACGTTCACTTATTCAACCACTACCAGGACCTAATGTCGAACTTCGCTGATCTATACGGGAAATGGTATTGCGACATGGCCATGAAAATAGTTCAAAACAAGGTATGAACAAATATGAACATTTCAGAAGGGAAGTTTTGAAAAAACATTTAACACCAATGTTAACCCTTTCGCTTCGGGTGTGGCATATAAAATACACGTCCAATTTGTGCTCAGATCCGGGTGTGGTAAATAAACCAACTCTTAATCTTTTCTGAACTCCGGGTGCAGTTTATAAGCCAAGGGTATATACACCTCTCTTTTCACCCTCTGGGGTTGAAAATGGGGAGATATATGTATTATATGTATAATTTAGGGTGGTCCAAAAAATAAAATTTTGTAATTTTTTACCTCCACATGGCTGCTCCTGTTCCTATATCTATCAAACATCTTCATGCCGAATTTCAGCCTAATTGAATGATATTTACTGGTCGCTATGAATTTCATTTTACTACTCATTTTCTAGTAGATTGATCTTCTGGGTTAAAAAAATAAAAAAAACAAGGGCAAATACTAGTTTATTTGTTTGAAAACAGATTAAATCTCAAAGAAAACAGCTTATTTCTTTTAGAAAACAGAATAACTCTTAAAGAAAACATTAATTTTTAAAGAGCAAAAATGATATGTTTGATAGAAAATTACATTTATCACTCGTTATATACATCATTACTTAGATTAACGCTTCATCACTGACTCCTTCGAAGACGATGAGTAGTCTTGGCGATGTTTTGCTACTAATCGGAGGATGAATTGTTTTTGTTCTTCATCCTTCGTCAAAGATGTATTATATGCCTTGATAAGGGCGATACCCCTCTCCGCCGAATCATTGACAACTTTTAGGTTGATCGCTATGCGTCGAAACTCTTGAAAGCAATCATCCTCCGTCCAGGAATTGGGATCGGTCCTCAGGAAGGTATCCTCCACTGCCTTCCTTCCTTCTTTCTTTAACAGATTGAAGATTCCCAGGGTCCTTTTGGTGACCATTTCATACAAATTCAAATCTTCAATGTTTCCTTCAAGCTTCACTCGACGAGTAACAGTGGTATTCTTGTTACGTTGGAGGTTTACGACCATCTTCCGTTTGGTCTCGGCATCGACTCTAGTATCGAAGAATGCAAGGCCGATGAGATGCTCTCCAAGATACCACAGGTGCCGTTGAAGAGCTGTGGATGCTGCTTTGGAAATGGTCTGACTTGGGTACTTTTGCAAGATTTTGAGAAGCAGAATATAGTTGAAAGGAGCGTTGATTCCGACAGGGGCTTCGTTCCAAAAACGTGTGTAGACCAAGGCGATAGACAGAGAGAGAACTCGGTGATATTCTCCGTCTCGCGTGCTGTCAGCTGTAGTTGATGCTTGAACAGATAAATTTTGAGGACGTAGATGGCCTTGGCCATCCATCGTGCATGATGAGTTGGTCCTGGAGCGCGGACCTTGACTTCTTTCTCATCACGGCACCCGAAGAATGTGTGGGTCCAAGAAGTGCGTTGCAGGTGTTTGGCAAGAAGACTTCAAGGATATGATGTCGACAAGCGATCCAAACAAGTTCCCTCCCTACTGCTTTTTCAATCATGGTACAGGCTCCCCTGTGAAGGCCAGTATTAGACGCAGTTGTGTCAAATACGAGACCTTGGATCTCACGGTGAAGATTCCAGTCATCAATCGTCGAAATGGAAGCCTTGGCCTGTTCTTCTCCTGTAGCTCGTTGTATTTTTGACACGGCTAGGAGTTTTTCCATTCCCTTTCCCGTAACGATTATCACGGTTCATTCGGCTGTTTCCTTTGCGCCGCCGATATCGGGAAGTAGTTTCCCATCCCAGTGAAGAAGAAGGGGTCCTTCGACAGAAAACGAAGCTTGATCCTTTTTGGCTGCTGCCTGCCTTGCCTGCCTTGCTTGCCTTCTTGAACGACGGATGGAGCTGCGTGAAAGAGTCATTGTAGAAATATCATAGCCCAGGGCTTGAGCGACTGATCCAGCAACGAAGACTGCTCCTCGATCGGGAAGGTTGACGCGATCAAGAGCAGCAACCACATCTGGTGATGTGAAGATATTGTTTCGTTTCGGAGGATGAGAGTGTACATTCACAAACAGCATTATACAAGATATCAAATAATTGCATTATCCTCTGAAAGGTGGGCGGAGTCAATGTGTCGTGACTGTCGCGTTCTCTAAAAATGAAGCGGGTAGAAAATGATTTGCTAATTAATTAATTGAAAATGTGAAAATCATAGCGATCTCTTATTATGTTCTGGATCGACAGATATTTTGCACAAAATCATTTCACATCTAAAGGAATAAGAGCAGCCATGTGGAGAGCATTTCCAACTATTTTGAAATTTTAGCCCAAATTTTGGACCACCCTAAATTGTATATATGTATATATATGTATTGCCTTTCCAAAGTTTTTGAATCTATCCTTAATAGGAAGATTCTTAAAAACCTTTCTTCTCACAATCTTCTTTCAGATCGTCAGTATGGATTCCGCAAGGGACATTCGACTGGCGATCTTCTTGCATATCTCTCTGACTCTTGGTCATTCTCCTTTCGGGATTTCGGTGAAACCTTTGCTATTGCGCTAGACATATCAAAAGCTTTTGATAGAGTCTGGCACAAATCTTTATTTCCAAACTGCCCTCCTTCGGTTTCTATCCTTCTATCTGTGCCTTCATCTCTAATTTCCTTTCTGACCGATCTGTAGCTGCAGTTGTAGATGGCCACTGTTCTTCTTCTAAAGCTATATTAACAGTGGTGTTCTCAGGGTTCTGTCCTGTCATCCACTCATTTCCTTTTATTTATTATTGATCTTTTAATTCGCACTTCCTGTTCTATTCACTCCAATGCCGATGATTCCACTCTTCACTTCTACACCCGCTTCCCAAAGCGTCCCTCACAGCAGTTACTTCATGATTCACGTAGGACGGTTATGGAACACCTGGCCTCTGACCTTTCTGCTATATCTGATTGGGGGGGAGAAAACCTTGTGGCTTTCAATGCCTCAAAAATTCAGTTCCTCCATCTGTCTACTCGTCACAATCTTCCACACAACTATCCCCTTACCTTCAACAACACACAACTCAATCCTTCCTCTCTTAACATTCTTCGCGTTTTCTTTTCTCGTGATCTTTCCTGGAAAGATCACATGTACGCTCTTTCTAAAACAGCTTCTCAGAGGTTGGGTGTGCTGTGCCGCCTCCGCGGCTTCTTCAACCCCGCTTAGTTGCTGTCAATGTACAGGGGTCTTGTTCGCCCCTGTATGGAGTATACTTCTCATGTATGGAGTGGCTCAACCCACACAGCCGTACTTGACCGGGTGGAATCAAAGGTTTTTCGTCTCATTAATTCCACGCCTCTTACTGATTGTCTTCAATCTCTCTCTCTTCGCCGCAATGTTGTCTCACTCTCTCTTTACTATCGCTATTATAACGGACATTGCTCTTCTGAACTCTCTAACTGCATGCCTCCTCCTTTAAGGAGAGCACGCAGTACCAGACTTTCTACACTTTCTCATTCCTTTTCTATCCAACTATCTAATGCAAGGGTTAAGCGGTATTTTCAGTCTTTCATCTATTCAACCGGTCAACTCTGGAACAATTTTCGGAGCTATTGAAGAATAGGGACCACAGCCTTCTTTAGTTAGGCTTATAAGGCTAACTAACGAAAATATCACGACCTAACCTAACCAATCGTTAGGTTAACCGTACGCCCTTGACGATTGGTTAGGTTAGGTCATGATATTTTCGTTAGTTAGCCTTATAAAGCTAACTAAAGAAGGCTGAGGTCTCTATTCTTCAATCGCTCCCAATTTTCCTCAATCCATCTTTCCTCCTGTCTATGACCTCCAGTCTTTCAAACGCAGAGTGTCTAGGCATCTCGATAACCTTGGACCTTGATTTTGGCTCTCTTCTTCTTCTATGGGAGGAGCGCTTTTCCAGTCATTTGCACTTGGCCCCTCCTTCCTGCCTAAAAAAATTATAATTCGAATTCATATAATACGCTTCAAAGCTATGCCCGTAGTAAAAGGGTTAAGGGATGCTTAATCTTTTTATTCTTTGTTGACACACTAATTCGTATGTTACCTTTTAACTTTATGTAGTATGTATGTATACATGCATTTCTTGTTGCACTTCTTATTAATGCATTATCATTATTATTATTGCGAAAGCAGCCTCAGAAAAAGAGGTATTCACGGCAGAAGAGGAAGATACGAAATACACGCCAAAGAAAACAACCCCACTGAGTAGGGAAGAAGTGGTGGCGAAGCAGAAGAAGGAACTCGAATCACATAAGAATCAGAAAGAATTTAAACGACGGGCCATATGCGAATATTATAAAATAGGTGCGTGCAAATATGGCTCAAACTGCATATACAATCACCCTACAAAATGCTTCTATATGATGAGGAATGGGAAGTGCAGGTACGGACCAAACTGCAACTTTTTTCACCCTCGTATGTGCGGACAGTCAATTACTGAGAAAAATGCCTGAACATAGAGTGCCCGCATTTTCACATAAAGGGTACGCAAAGAAGAGAACGGGAAAGAACGATCATATTCGACATAGAAGAAATAGCAAGAGTAATGAAATATATTTTTTAGAAGAAATGAGGATAATAAAAGCTCAGCTTGCCCTTCTAACAAGGAGAGACAGAATGCCGCAAACATATGCACCACAACATTACGCACATCACCCTCCTATTCAACACCACCCACCAATAATACAACAACAGTGGTATCACGGGCCGCAACCCCAATACTCCCAAATGCAGCGACCCAACCAATAACACCAAACAGGAACCGACATCGACCAGGAAACGACCATCATTTAGGAGAATCGAACACGAAGATTAGAAACCCGGTAAATGTATTATACACAAATATACAAGGCCTCTATACGGACCATGCAGACTGCAAATTACAATACCTGCAAAATTTAGCTATGGAAACCAGCATAGATATCATATGCCTAACGGAAACACACTTACATAAGTGCGAAAAAGGCTGTGAAAACTGCATCGAGAATACTGAAATAGCATTGCTGGACTACAACATATACAGAGCAGATAAAGCGTCTGGACGAGGAGGAGGGTGTTGTATCTACGTGAAAAACACATACACATGTGAAGTGAGGGTAAAGAAATCAAACAGCACAGTTGAAGTTATTATATTAGAAGTAAAAGAACTGAACCTAACCATTATGAACATCTACAGACCACCAAACACCACAAAAAGTTAATTCCAATTTGCTACAAATGAAATAGAAAACATATTAAAATTACTTGAAACTCCAGCAACAAATATTCTAATTTTCGGAGATTTTAATTTCCCATTCATATCATGGAAGAAAAATTACGAAGTTATATATGTTGAGAAGTTTCATGGCAACATTACTAAAGATGACAGAACCTAAGCAACAATGCTATTAGATATTATGGAACATTACGCCCTTACCCAGGAAATCGGTGAGGCCACGAGAAAGGAGAACGTTTTGGATTTAATCTGGACAAATAACACCGAGATAATAATAAATAAAAAGTAACGCACACGAAGTTCTCCTACCATAACCTCATCGATATACAATTGAAGTTCGCACCCAGAGGTCCGAAAACGCATCCTAGAGAGGCAGATGGAATATTTGAAGGCTTAAATTCAAATTATCATATCACGTTAAGTATGTTTAGGAATGCATTATCTGTTATATATATATATATATATATATATATATATATATATATCGTAAAGAACGACGCTTGTATAGGAGATATTCCGCGCAAGACGAGAGAGAGAGAGAACGAAACAAATGAAAAAATGAGGTAACTACCCGGAATATCTCCTATACAAGCGTCGTTCTTTACGTTATTTATACTGCGTGTTCTTTGCAGTTGAATGTATATAATGTTACGGCATGCGGAAGGTGCCCCCTTGGGGCATTGGTTTCTGCGAGTATGTAGAAGAATTACGGCATTTGGAAGAGAGAGGCCCATGGTGTAATGGCATCGCATCTGACCGGCAATCGGAAGATCCCGGGTTCGATTCCCGGGTGGTTACCTCATTTTTTCATTTGTTTCGTTCTCTCTCTCTCGTCTTGCGCGGAATGTTATAATGTTATAATGTTTCAGACCAACAAAGACCCTAGGATCCACTCATGGCTGGTCTACCTAACTGTGTTCGTAATCGTGTATTGTGTATGTCCTCCGTGGTGGCGGAGGGGACCTACAATTTTACGTGGGTTCCGAACCACAAGAACATAAGAAACTTATTTAAAAACTGCAGGTAAATTGGCAACGACCAATTTTTACGAAACTAAATAATTATCAATTTAAAAATAATTAATTATCGGTTTAAAACTAAAGATAGAATCTCTCGGTCCAGAGGAGCAAGTCATAATAGACTACTATCCACAAATATGTTACATTCTATATCTATTTATAACGGACATGCAAATATATCAGATCCAAAGAATCCAGTCAATTTCATTACGATATCCATCAAGTCACGGTCCATATCGATTGCGGACCAAGTCAAAATTTACAACCATATATATTATCAATTTAAAAATAATTAATTATCGATTTAAAACTAAAGATAGAATCTCTCGATCCAGAGGATCAAGTCATAATAGACTACTATCCACAAAATGTTACACTCTATATCTATTATATAACGGACATGCAAATATATCAGATCCAAAGAATCCAGTCAATTTCATTACGGTATCCATCAAGTCACGGTTCATATCGATTGCGGACCAAGTCAAATTTACAACCATATACATTACAATATATACACATACGAGGAAAAGTGTTGGTGTGGCTGTAAAGACTGTACAGTAATGTAGAAATGTGTGTGCACCCATTATGGGTCTCCCATTTAAAGGTGTTTGTGGGGCAAGTGAAGATCATGAGTTTTTCAATACCTCACAGTACTATGGGGGGCACCGCTCGGCAGAGGAATCTCTTTAAATGGGGTGTGTAAGGACAGAGAGTATCCCCTAACCCAAGACGCTGCCTCCCTATATCCCACAACACTTGTGTTGAGCTGTGGGATCTATCCCCACAAAGCCTTAATTTTACTACCTTAAACTATACCCTTTCTATCAACATGCGCGTCCAATCGATTCTTAAACATGTTTATAGACGTGCTACTAATTACTTCTACCGGCAAACTATTCCAGCTATTTACTATTCTATGCGTAAAAAAGTTTTTCGCAACTGCTGTCTCGAACCTTCTACTTGTCAACTTACACCCGTTATTTCTAGTCCTATTATATTGAGATATTTCGAAAAAGCTATCTCTATCTACGTTATCAAACCCATTCATAATTTTGAAAACCTGGATTAGATCACCCCTTAACCTCCTAGTCTCGAGTGTTGTCAATTTTAACTCTTTAAGCCTATCCTCGTACGACTTTGACCTAAGAGACAGAATCATCTTAGTTGCTCGTCTTTGAACTCTTTCGATTTTGTCTATATCTTTGCGCATATGCGGATTCCAAAATTGGACCGCGTACTCCAAATGGGGTCTAACTAATGATTTATAAAGAGGAACTATAATATCGCGCGATTTGTACTCAAAATTTCGAGCTATAAAACCTAACACTTTGTTCGCCTTATTGACAGCCGCTGTACTTTGTTTCGCTACTTTTAAATCACCAGTGACTATAACTCCTAAATCTTTTTCCTGCTCTACGCTTGTTAAATCTTTCCCTGACATACTATACGCAAAATTACCGTTACGCGAACCTATATGCATAATTTTGCCTGAATTTTACCTCTATCTTCGTCATTAATCGCCCTACCACCCAGCTTTGTGTCATCCGCAAACTTTGAAACTGTACTGACTAGGCCGACATCTAAATCGTTAATATATATAAGAAAAAGCAAGGGGCCCAATACAGAACCCTGAGGAACGCCACTCGCTACATTAGCCCAACACGACTCCGCTCCATCAACGACCACCCTCTGTTTCCTGCCTCGCAACCATTCTTCTAGCCACTTTATTACTACACCCCTGATTCCATGAGCCTTAGTTTTTTCAATCAGTCTTTTGTGCGGCACGGTGTCAAACGCTTTTTGAAAATCTAAATACACTACATCAACCGCCCGATGTCTATCGTAAACGTCAACCACGCTTTGGAAAAATTCTAAAAGATTAGTTAAGCAAGATTTGTTTCGCCTAAATCCGTGCTGCGTATTTCTAACTAGCTTATGGAATTCTAAGTGTTCGACTATACGATTCCTAATTATTGATTCCAGTAGCTTACCTACAACAGACGTTAAACTGATAGGCCTATAATTTCCCGCCGCACCTTTATCGCCTTTCTTAAAGATAGGTGTTACGTTTGCTAACTTGAAATTATCTGGTACGCACCCCTCAGAAATAGACGCATTAAAAATCTTTGTTAGCGGCACAACAATGCTATCTTTTAATTCTTTTAGTTGTATGGGATATATGGAATCCGGGCCCGGTGATTTACGCGTTTTCATTTTATCAATATAGCGCATTACTTCCCCCTCATTAACGACGACAATATTATCCAAAATATTACCATTATCAAAAGGTATTATGTCTATGACCGTAGGGATATTCGTTACATCTTCTATAGTAAAAACTGACGTAAAAAATTCGTTTAGCAAGGTAGCCATTTCCTTGTTTTCAGAGACTAGATCTCCATTTCCATTTTTTAATGGACCTAAGACACTTTTTACTGGATTTCTATTGTTGACGTATTGAAAGAATCGCTTGGGGTTTTCTTTACCGTCACGAGCTATGGAGATTTCAAATTCGCGTTTTGACTTTTTTATTACACTTTTAGCTTCACGCCTTAGAGATATGTAGTTGTTTCGTAACAACAGATTATCTTTATCGCACTTGTATAGCCTATAAGCCCTCTCTCTACTCTTTATAATGTCTCCTACTCTAGAAGTAAACCACAAGGGCTTGTTGTTTACTTTCGCACGCTTAATTTTGTACGGTACACATTCCTCATTTATAGTCCTAAATACCGTTACGAACGATTCCCACATTAGTTTTGCGTTGGAGTTCCCCATTACGTTTTCCCAATTGACGTCGTTCTTTACGTTATTTATACTGCGTGTTCTTTGCAGTTGAATATATATATATATATATATATATATATATATATATATATATATATATATATATATATATATATATATATATATAAATAATGTCTAAAATTAGGCAATTTATAAATTGACTGAAATTTTAGGCAATGTCAAATGCTTGATTTACTTAATACCTGATTAAACCTTACCTAACCTAACCTAACCTTTCTGGTAATATTGGGAAATACCAGTGGGCATGCATATTGGTCATTACTAAAACGGTTAGGTTAGGTTAGGTTAGGTTTTGTGTGTATCACCAATTTGACACACATTGCCTAAATTTCAGTCAATTTATAAATTATCTAATCTTACATATTGACTGTAACATATATACATACTGTATATATACAGGATGGCACAAAAGTCAGGAACCATAGGCACATTTTAATAATTTGTGTTTTAATATGTGTTCTATTCTTTTCAGATTTTTTGTTGAACCTATGGCACAGAAATTGACAATAGATGAATGGGTGGATATAGTTTTAATGTGTGCAAGGGTGGTAACACACACCCATCAGTTGCTACTGCTTTTAATGACAAACACCCTGAGAGGCCACCAGTTGTTCAAGCATCAGTTGGAAAACTGTTCACTCGCTTCAAAGGAACGGGAAGTGTTCATGATCGGCCGCGTAGTGGCCGGCCAAAAAGTTCAACCGATGCAGCAACATTACTAACGGTACTCAATCACCTCGAAAACAGCCCACGTAAGTCCTTAAGAAAGTTATCCCAGGAAATCCCTACAAAGTCCAACTCGTTCAGGAACTGCACGGTGACGACACAGACCGTCGTGTAGAGTTCTGCCAGTGGTTTCTACAACATCGACAGCTTCAAAGAAGGATCATGTTCAGCGATGAAGCGATATTTCACCTCAACGGTCGTGTCAATGGGCATAATGCACGCTATTGGGCCAATGAGAACCCCCACTGGATGGAGGAAGGACATGTGCAATTCGATCCACGAATTATCGTGTGGGCTGCTCTTTGGGGGGGATCGGTTAATTGGTCCGTAATAAGAGTTATTATTAATAGGCTTACGGTAGACTTCATATTTGAACTGATTAGAGCATCTCCAAATTTTTAGATCAAGAAAAGATAGGCTTCCATCATTTTCTTTTTCAACTGTAATACCTTTCAACTGTACTTAAAGCAATTGGCATTAATGTAATCTTTAAGTATAATAATACTGTTAAATCACGCCTTATAAAAAATAGCCCTGATAATGTTGTTGGTTGTGTGTATTCGATTGGATGTACACAATGTAACTCAGTATATATAGGCCAAACCGGTAAAACGTTAGATATTAGGGTAAAACAGCATAAATATGCTTGTAGAACAGCTAATAATTCCAATGCTTTATTTAACTATATGTATAGATGTAACCATAGCATCAAGTGGGATAGTTCTAAAGCGCTTGTTAAAAACAGAGATATAATAGAAAGAAATATTCTAGAATGTGCATTTATTCATTTTAAAAGCAATTTCAATAACAGTGCGGGGACGTATAAAATTGACGATATCATGTTAAAATTTCTTTTGCCTCTCATTAACCCTTGTTAAGTATGTGCTAATCGTTTTGTTTTTCCTGTACGTTGTATATATTTATGGGCATTTCGCCTTTTATCTTCATTCCCTGACGAGGTGTAGCTTTGAATACACGAAAGGCCTTGGAATCGCTTTTCTTTTTCCTTGTGGGTTTGCAGCATTCATTCATTTCACGTGTTTTATTGTGAAATTCATCCCATATATATATATATATATATATATATTTGTATTTTTTTTTGTAGACACGAACATACCTTTAGGTCTCCGCATATCATCCAATTGTGATGTTTGTACTTCAAAGCAGTTAGCAAAAGCTCCATGTTACTATAACTTTCAGTCATCTGCACCGAGTGACCCACCGGAACAGACGCGACCTTGTTACCATTGTAGAGTAGTACTGCTTTCAAGCTTCTGCTTGAGGAGTCGATGAAGAGCCGCCATTCTGTAGGGTCATACGCTAAACCCATAGCTGCAATGAGGCCGTTGACGTTGTTACAGTAAACTAGCGAAGCTTCTTCGTCCAACGTGAAATATTCTCGAAACTCTTCTTCGCGGCTGCGATACCAGAAGAATGTTGTTTCTGGAGCTAACAAACGATTTTCGCGAAGACGTGACCCTAGCAACTGAGCAGATTCTTTGGACAAGCACAAATCTCTTGTCAAATCAACTCAGTTTGGCTCAAGAGTTTGGGTTGACTTGTCTCGGCAGTAGGTTTGTATGTACCAGATATGTCACCGTCGTCCATTTCTTCATCTGAGTCGGACGACGAATCAAAGTTGTCGGGCGGTGTTGGAATTGGAATTTCTGGTCCATGAGGCACTGGCTTTATGGCAGATGGCACGTCTGGATACTTTACGTGTTGCTTGTTTTCTCGATTTATGCCTAAAAGGAAACAGATAAAGACAGATAAAGATAAGATAAAGACATATCTCATATATTGCCAGGCATATTTTTGTAAGTATAAAATGAAATTCATACTAAATTCATACTAACTTACCTTGTAGGTTTGTCATACAGAAATAACAGTCAGTAGTATGATCTCTTCCTTCCCTCCACACCATTGGGACACCAAAAGGTAGACACTCTACCTTCTTGTGGCTCCAGCGCCGCAGACTTTCAACGCACGTTTTGCAGCATATGTGAGGGGCAAAGGCTTTGTCCTGGTCACCAAGTTTAACTCCAAAGTAGGCGTGATAGTTTCCTCACAAATGTGTGATGTTTGGCTGCCGGTCTGACATAGTGACTTTACCACAGATGTAGCAGAACCTGTTTGGGTCATTCTTGCACATTCTATTCATGCTGAAAAACAGTAATGACAATCGTAATTAGAAATAACTTGTGTCTGTTTATTTTAGAGAGCTTGGCTAACACTTGGCTAAAATGTAAGTCTGTTTTAAAAAAATAAACTTGCTCATTTCATAACGATTATCTAATTTTTTAAAAATTGAGATAGCATAAAAACCTGACCTGATTGAGCAAAATGAGTTACATTTTTGAATTCAGCATGCAAAACTTATAAAAGAACAACTAAAAAAACCTTGACCTCAAAAATAACGCAGACCAGTGTAATGCCTGAATGATATATAGATCACAAAAAAAAAAAAAAATAAGTTGAAAAATAAAAATTGTAAGAGGAGCATACATATTTATAAAGGAAAATTACCAAAGGTTTAGCACTCTGCCCTTCTTGTCTGTAATCTTATTCAGTCTTTGGTTAACATAGTTAAAGGCCTTGTCTATAGTGCTGCAAATATTACTTACGAAGATAACTTTCCTAACCGTTTTCGCAATAGCCTCTCACAATTAAAAAAAGATGGTGAGCTCCATATTACTAAAGCAGACAAGGCTAACACCATAGTTATTATGAACAAAGTGGACTACATTAGAAAGATGAACGAGCTGCTCCAGGACCCCGCCACATACAGAAAACTTAGGAAGAACTCGCAGGATGACGTCATCAAATCATTCAATAGTGGCTTGAAACGCTTTCTCAAAGATCGTAAGGACTTAATTCCGCTTTTCATGTCCACTTCACCTTCTCTTCCCTACCTTTACGGTCTTATTAAAACCCACAAACCTGGCAATCCTATGCGCCGTATTATTAGCTCGGTGGGCTCTATTACCTATAAACTCTCCAAATGGCTTGTCAAAGTCTTGTCCCCCATTCTCGGAACTATCTCTGATTCACATGTAAAAAATTTCATGGATTTTACTGAAAAATTGAATAATGTACGCACTGAAACCAACGATAGATTGATCAGTTTTGACGTTTGTTCATTGTTTACAAAAGTGCCGATTGACGATATGCTTGACTTTCTCTCCCGAGAATTACATAAGTACGACCTGCCACTACCTGCACACATCGTTTTGGAACTTATTAAGCTTTGCATCAAAGACTGTAAATTCACTTTCAATAGCGAGTATTATCAACAGGTTTTTGGGATGGCCATGGGCAACCCCTTGTCGCCCCTCCTCTCCAATATTTATATGGAGTTTTTCGAAATTACTTACATTCCGAGAATCCTGGGGGTTGGCATCCCATGGTTGCGGTACGTCGACGATATTTTGTATATCTGGCGCATGAATCGTGACCTGGATGACTTCCTCCTTCAGTTACATGATCAAGTCCCCTCCATTAAGTTTACTTTAGAAGTGGAACAAGACAACTCAATCCCGTTTTTGGATGTGCATGTACATAGGGAAAGCCCAGGTTTTATGTTTAGTATCTATCGGAAAAAACAAACAATTTGTCCTACGTACACTTTTACTCTGGACATGACACCCCCATTAAGAAGGCCATATTTTCTTCAATGTTTCTCCGCGCTCTTAGGATCGCCAGTCCGGAATACATCGATGCCGAATTGGAAAAAATCAACGGTATTGGAAGTGATCTGTGCTACCCACCTGCGTTTATGGAATCTTGTCTTAACAAGGCAAAATGAACCTTCTATCGTGTGAATAATAACACTCGCACTTTGTCAAAGAATATTTTAGTACTTCCATTTTTTCCGGGCTTTTTAAGCATTGCTAATGTGCTTAAACTTTTGGATATTAATGTAGTATTTTCATATAACAATATTGTGAAAAATATCACAGTAAAAAATAGCCCTAACAATATTTCAGGCATTATCTATAAAATTGGTTGTAAACAATGTGATTCCTTTTACATTGGTCAGACGGGAAAGGATTTGCACACGTGTGTAAAACAGCATCAATATTCCGTTAGAACGGGACAGTCGTCCAGTGCCCTTTTTGTCCATTTGTCAGAGTTATCCCATTGTATTGATTGGAATAATGCTTCAGTTTTGTTTCACTCTAGCAACATTGTTAATAGAAGTATTCCTGAGTCTGCTATTATTCAACTTATAAATAACTTTAACATGAGCAAAGGTCTTTTTCAACTCGATCCCGTTGTTTTCAATTCGTTCAGAAGGGATTTAGACAAGAAGGGCAGAGTGCTAAATCTTTGGTAATTTTCCCTTATAAATTTGTATGCTCCTCTTACAATTTTTATTTTTCAATTTATTTTTTATTTTTTAATTTTTTTTTGTGACCTATATATCATTCAGACATTATCTATAAAATTGGTTGTAAACAATCCATTTGATCTTGTGTTGAATTCGGGCAAAGTGCTAAAATTGGTAGTTTTCCTTACAAATGTGTATGCTCCTCCCACAATTTTTATTTCTATATTTACTATATATATATATATATATTTTTTTTTGTAACCTATATATAATCTTGAACTCTATATTTATTTCAGTGTTCCTGAGGATGTCATTAGACGAAAGCGCTTGAGCACCACTCTGTTTCCTTTCCTTCGTGGTTTTATTCATCATAAATAGTTTTCACGTGTTACTTTCGTGAAATAATTTTCATATATATATATATATATATTTCTCTATATATATATATATATGGGCTACGTCGTGGCCAATGTCGTAACACCACTTCCCGGAGATCAGCGAAGTTAAGCGACATTGGGTCTGGGTAGTAGTTGGATGGGAGACCGTCCTCCGCACCCAGATTATGTAGCGACCCGTGGTTCGGATCCCACGTAAAGTTGTATGTCCCCTCCGTCATATGACCTTAGATATTGCGAAGGAGGTTAAACAAACCCCAATTAAACCCAATTAAAAAAATATATATATATATGTATAGTTCTGTTGTAGTAATGTTTAATTAAAAATTAAATGTTTGTTTATAAGGAATTAATAATGGTTTGTGAAATTAAAAATATAAAAATACAAATTGGAAACACCACGAAATGGGTCTAGAGAAAAGGGAGAATGCCCAAAAACGACAGTTATCGGATGGCCGTTGGCCTAATTAGATGTTTTTGTCTTACGATGTTTTTGTAAATTTAGAATATTCTTTCGTGAGTCTCTCTTCTCTCTGGCTGAATGTTAACGCTAATTCCCCCTTCGCATTACCCTGTTTGTCTAACGTGTGTCAGTATAAATAAAAATCAGTTAAAGAATAAGTAAAGTGTATAATGTATATACTCGTCTTTTCGCATGGTTCAAAGTGAAAGTGAAATGACGCCCGCCGGCTCAAGCGGTGAACTCGCGTTCGTTATAATAAGAGAAAACGAGAATAAAGATTGAGAATAAAAGAGAGAGCAAATAGTTAAAAAGGCAAATAAGAATTGTGAAAGAGTTTTGTGAAAAAAAGAGGGTTTTAAGTAATGATCAAAGCCGGTATTAAAAAACCGGTATTTATTCCGGTATTGGACAAGAGACACGATACGGATATATTGATTATCGATACCAAGTTTTTGATATTGAAGAACTGCCTATTGTCTTTATTGTAGGAGCAATCAGCAAATGTCAAGTTAACAAAGATTTTTTTTTTGTAGGATTTTGTGGCCAATGTGAGTAGAAATAATGATTTATCTTCATATATAACTTAAACATGCAGTATATCTTTGAGGGGCGTCATTAGTGTATGTCACAATTTATCATTTGTTATAATATTATGTTATTGACGTTATATGATATGTCCGTTTTTCTAGAAAGGGAAACTATCATCCAGAACTCTCGCCTTAAACATTTGAAATCGTATAAATACGTATTGAAACGTTCAAAAACGTTTTTACACTATTCAAAAACCTTGCGTTGCTTTTTTAGATTCGTTATTGAGTTCATTCAGATTTCGAATTTCGCACTAGACGCTTGCAATGGTTGATTGATGCGCATATTTCACAAGTTAAATTTTGTAATTTTATTACGTGCGCATTGCATCTAACTACTCAGAGAATGTTACTGAAAACAAGAATGAAGTAGATGATCCATTGATGTGCGAATACATGAAAGAAATAGAGAAATTAGAAAAGATACCATTGAGAAGCCATGCAACTAACTTTGATCCTACTAATGAATTTAAGAGTTTCGAAGTTTCTTCACAAAGAAGTGAAAATTTAGAGAAGCTGTACAAGGCATTGCTTTCCATTAAACCCACTAGTGTAGAATCAGAAAGAGCTTTTTCTGTTGCTGGCTTATTTCTGACCAAGCTAAGATCAAATCTCTCTGAACAATCATTAGATAGTCTTTGTTTCCTCAAAACTTACTTCCAAAACCAAAATAAGAAATAATTATGCAAAATTATTAATAAACTTTTTTTTTTTAAATTGTTATCTTTCCCTTTTACCTTTGGTTATCTGATATACTTAATCATTATAAATAGTCCTTCCTTTTTCCTGCCTTTCCCTAGGAGCTGCTCTTCAAACTTTTTTCAGTCAATGGTATTTTCCCTTTGGTGTCGGTGACAGAATTTAAAAAGTAACTTCAGTTTTTATTGTCGTTAATGTGGTGAGTACTGCAGGTCCTGCAGGCTTGTGGGAGGGTTGGCACTTGGCAGGGTGACACCAAAAACATCACTATAAATTATTCTCTGCATAAAACCGGTATCAACACCGGTATCAGTAAAATAATTGTTCAAATACCGGTATTAAAAATTGTCGGTATTATTTCATCCCTAGTTTTAAGTATTAACAGTACACTGTTAATCCATTAAGGATCTTTTAATCCGTTCTTAAATTTTCTGATCCTTAATGGAAAATACACCTCGGACATATCCTGTATATGCATACATACGTACAACATTAAAATAAACTGGAAAATTGATATACAGGGTGTTTCAGGTAAACCACTTGTAATGACATGAACATGTAGAACCATATTTCTAGGGTCGACCTGACACCCTGTACTTTGAAATGTATGAACGCTAAAGTTGAAGAGATCAAAACAAGATTCCATCGTATACAAACTTTTGTATTAAATATTTTATGATAACTTTCAGTGGCAGATCTAGGATATTTCCTTTGGGGGCTGGTGCCTATACGGTACTGGTGCCCAGTATATAGCCGAGGAATACCACCTTTACCTAATGCAAAAAACACACAAAGTGGCTGCCCTGTTTAAGAGTGAGTAAGCACTAATTGATTAAGAGAACACACTGGCAATCTCTGAGTCTTTTATTTAACACCAAAGGTAATAAAGTAATTGAAAATAATAACAAATAATAATAATAATAATAATAAACAGCCAATTTTATTGTGGCAAGCACACAGTAAATCTGAAAAGATAAGAGGAAAGGCTTTTTCCCGGAAGATGAGTGGTCAATGAGGGGGGGGGGCTCGAGCCCCTTAAAACTCACCCTGGATCCGCCGGTGATAACTTTTATCATAAGTAATTTTATTTGCTTCACTTTCTGCAACACAGTCAAACTGAAACAAGTTCATTAAGCTTAAAAAGTTTGTATGAATGAACCCATAAAATTTACTCACTTGTAAATGCAAGTAATTAGAATCTCTCTCTCTCTCTCTCTCTCTCTCTCTCTCTCTCTCTCTCTATATAATATATATATATATATATATATCTATAATTATGGATGTATGAATGAACAACATATACATAATGACGCATAGAGTGTAAAGTTTTTATTATTATGTTAAAGAATTTACCATACATTAAATACTAAAGATATGATCGGTATTCAAGGTATGGAAAATGTGAAGGGAATTACGCTACTTTATGACGTCATAGTTATTCAAATTATGTCATACGTCAATTCATAATTAATACGCCGTAGTTATTTAATTTGTACGTACAGTACAAGTCATTATTGGGAGAATTTAGAAGAGATGAATTAGAGAAATACAGTAATGAATAAAGAAGTACAAACAAGGGTTCAAATCATGCCACATTCAATGTGCATGCATAATCTAATAAACTTTAGGGATGAGGGTTAGATACAGGACAACAATAATTAATTATCGTAAAGTCTATAATAAATGGAAAATGGAGATATGGGTAATATTGTGATGGAAATGTTAAACGATCTAAACCGTCGAGTATCTTCTTTGTATTTTGAGGGAATGAAATTAAGGGACATTGGCTTCTCACAACGAACCTTCAGTGACACAAACATGGATTCGACTTAACCACAGAAATGGTAGGTCGCATGGTTGTGAAACTGCAAAAATAGAAAGCAACAAATAAAATTTTTATCCAAACTCGCGTTAGGCGATTTTGGTTCTTATGTAAAAATGAATATTTGATTATATAGGAATTATTCATTGTTCATTTTTACACACACACACACACACACCACACACACACACATATATATATATATATATATATATATATATATATATATATATATATATATATATGAACATTATTTCACGAAAGTGACACGTGAAAAATATTTAGGATGAATAAAACCACGAAGGGAAAAGAAACACAAAGTGGTGCTCAAGCGCTTTCGTCTAATGACATCCTCAGGAACACTGGAGTGAAAGGAGAGTTCAAGACAATATATAGGTTACAAAAATAAACATATATATATATATATATATATATATATATATATATATATATATTAAGTATAGAAATAAAAATTGTGGGAGGAGCAAACACATTTGTACGGAAAACTGACAATTTTAGCACTTTGCCCGAAATTTAACATAAATTCAAATGGCTTGTTTCCAGCCAATTTTTTATAGTTATTGTCTGAATGGTACACAGGTCACAAAAGCATAAAGAAATAAAAATAAATATAAATTGGAAAAAATTACAAAATAATACCTTAGTGATATATACGTCACAACCAAAATAAACATAAAGAAATAAACCAACAGATAAAAACAAAAATTGTAAGTGGAGTCTACAAATTCAAGCTCAAAAGGAAAGTTTACAATCAATTTAATAGATGATGCCAAAATGATATATATGTCACAAAGAAATAAAATAAAGAAATAAACCAAAACATAAATTGAAAAATAAATTGTAAGAGAAGCATACAAATTTATAAGGGAAAAAAATTACCAAAGGTTTTTTAGTTATTGTCTGAATCATACATAAGTCACAAAAGAAAAAAAGTACAAATAAATATAAATTGAAAAACAAAATGATGCCTAGATGATATATAAAGAACTATAATGGATTTAAACAAAAAGGGCAGGTTGCTAAACCTTTGGTAAAATTTTTTTTTGTCTCTTTTTCCTTATAAATTTGTGTTTCTCTTGCAATTTTATTTTTCAATTTATTGTTGTATGCGTATTTCTTATATATATGTATATGTATGTGCATGTGTATGTATGTGTATGTGTATATATATATATATATACTGTATATATATATATATATATATATGATGAATAAAACCACGAAGGAAAAAAGAAACACAAAGGGGTGCTCAAGCACATGTGTAGTTAGTTGTATGCATTTCTTATATTTTTTTTTTGTCTTTATATATCATTGAGGCATTATTTGTAATATTTTCCAATTTATATTTATTTTTATTTCTTTATTCTTTTGTGACCTACGTATCTTTCAGCCAATAACTATAAAAACCTTTGGTAATTTTTCCCTTATGTATAATATATATATATATATATATTCTTTATATATTGCGTTTATATTTCGTATATAATGTTATAATGTTATAATGTTTCAGACCAACAAAGACCCTAGGATCCACTCATGGCTGGTCAACCTAACTGTGTTCGTAATTGTGTATTGTGTATGTCCTCCGTGGTGGAGGAGGGGACCTACAATTTTACGTGGGTTCCGAACCACAAGAACAAGAATTTTATGTAAAAACTGCCTGTACATTGGCAACGACCAATTTTTACCAAACTAAATAATTATCAATTTAAAACTAATTAATTATCGATTATCGATTATCATATATATGTCGTATATATTTTTATAGTTCTTTATATATCATCTAGGCATCATTTTGTTTTTCAATTTATATTTATTTGTACTTTTTTCTTTTGTGACCTCTGTATGATTCAGACAATAACTAAAAGACCTTTGGTAATTTTTTTCCCTTATAAATTTGTGTGACTCTCTTACAACTTATTTTTCAATTTATGTTTTGGTTTATTTCTTTATTTTATTTCTTTGTACATATATATCATTTTGGCATCATCTATTAAATTAATTGTAAACTTTCCTTTTGAGCTTGAATTTGTAGACTCCACTTACAATTTTTGTTTTTATCTGTTGGTTTATTTCTTTATGTTTATTTCGGTTGTGACGTATATATCACTAAGGCATTATTTTGTAATTTTTTCCAATTTATACTTATTTTTACTTCTTTATGCTTTTGTGACTTGTGTACCATTCAGACAATAACTATAAAAAATTGGCTTGAAACAAGCCATTTGAATTTATGTTGAATTTCGGGCAAATTGCTAAAATTGTCAGTTTTCCGTACAAATGTGTTTGCTCCTCCCACAATTTTTATTTCTGTACTTACTATATAGTACATATATATAATATATATATATATATATATATATATATATATATATATATATATATATATATGTTTATTTTTATTTTTGTAACCTATATATTGTCTTGAACTCTCCTTTCACTCCAGTGTTCCTGAGGATGTCATTAGACGAAAGCGCTTGAGCACCACTTTGTGTTTCTTTTTCCTTCGTGGTTTTATTCATCATATATATATACAGTATATATATATATATATATATATATATATATATATATATATATATACTGTATATGATGCAAACCCACAAAGAAAAAGAAAAATGACTCCAAGGCCTTTCCTGTATTCAGCAATACACCACCTCACTGCTAGATACAGGAAACCCCTTGGAATAATTTTTTCTTTCTCCTTGTGGATTTGTATCATTCATTCATTTCACGTGTTTAAGTGTGAAATTCATCCCATATACTGTATATATATAGATCAGGTACCCAAAAACTGTCCGTATTTTTAAATAAATGTTCTTAGTTAAAAAAAAATATATATATATATATATATATTCAACGTAGATTTTAGTGTTAATAAAAATGTAAATATAAACAAATAAATATGCTTTCAAACAGAGGATACCTTGACACTAAATATGGCAGCTATTAAAAAAAATAATAATTCGGTTTTGTTTTTGTTTAAATGAAATTTACTCTCATGTTCGAATGTCGAAACCTGGTTGATTTTGGATTGGTTTAACTGATGAACGTTTTTCAACTGTTTCGATCAATGCAGGTCAGGTACGCCCCATTCGGAACTCGTGGAGACCATTACACGCTTACTTACTTCGGAAGTAAAAAGGTTTCGAGGTTGTCTATTTCCGATTGCACCTGCCATTTCTCGAGCTTGGAATGGTCTACGAATCGGTTGTCGTGCAGAAGTAATAAATGTACGATGATCTAATGATTTTCACCACTTCATACCCTAATGGTCTTGTTGTTTATGGCGCCATTTGAGGGTAAAGTCCGGAACGGAGAAATTCGAAATTGATTCAGTTGGACTTGGAATGTTCTGGCGAGAAGTCGGAGGAATGCTCTCGGACGATCTCTGTGGCGCAGTTACACAAAATCGGCCTCCACTCGCTGAAGTCCTGACTGACTGATTAGTATAATTTTTTTTTTCTACTGTCACTTCTTACAAAGTGTAAAGCTATCAAACTGTTAATGATTTTACTGTGAAAATCTTACCATAAAAAAAAAAAAGTAATATATTTAAAATAGCATTTTTTTCAAGTTTATTCAAATCACAAGTTTGGCGTCGCCTGGCAAAGGTAAATTCTTAACTCAGTTAATGTTTTATGTGCTATATATATATATATATATATATATATATATATATATATATATATATATATATATATATATATATATATATATATATATACACTCAAATATTTATTCTTAGGAAATCTTTATTTTTATTTTGCAGTAAACCTTTCAATAACTTCTGTTACCATCTTCAGTGCAATAAGTTTGAGTGAAGTTTAATATAGTGAAGTAAAATTAAACTAATATAGTCTATACGTTACAATTTCAGTTCTGAAATTTTAATTTTAAAAATTTAGTAATTATATTTTTAGTTGTGAATTTATTATGGCTTTCCATGAGAAATTTGAATTAAAAAATTATCTTCTAGAAATGGCTTTCAATTAAAGTTTATTGAATTATTTACCAAAAATACGTAAATAAATAAAAAGTTCAAAATGAAAAATATAAACGCTACCAAAAAAGGCTTTATAATTAGTTTACACAAATATACTATGAACCTATGCATAGTTTGGTACTGAAAAAGAAACTGAAGAATCTAATCTGGTGCTTACCAAAAATGTGTTCCTCGGCTCACATGCGTCCCGTGAGTCGACTCTGTGTGTGTTCCGCGGCCCACCGGAACTTATAGAGTGTCAGAGTGGAATTATAGCTAATTTACAATTAAAGGACTGCTCAAAGATGTCGTAATTTGTAGAAAATTTAAAATTAATTTTAATTTGTTTAAAGAAAGCAAATATTTTTTTACTTTTTTCAAAAAGAAAGTTTTATTTCGCTTATTTTGATTACCGAATTAAAAAAAAAAAAAAAACCTGTCAATATGTGGTCCAATACCGATGGCTTCTCTTTTAAAATGGTCCTTTAAGAGTGACTCTTTGAGAACCCCTCTTCTAATTAAAAGATTCTATTCTTAAATTAATGTTTTACGTCTTTTTTTTACAAGTAAATGGAAAGTTGGATTGTTTTCCCACGTTAAAGAATGACTTTCAAATATTCTTTGTTCGTTTCTTATTTATAAATGCGTTATGTGATTCATCTTATTCATTTCATACACAACATCCACTCAAAAAGGAAAATTTAAAATACTTTCTACAGATCACAATAATCACTTTACTTTACTAGAATATATATATATATATACACACACACACACACATATATATATATATATATATATATATATATTTTTTTTTTTAACTGCAAACACGCAGTATAATTAACGTAAAGAACGACGCTTGTATAGGAGAATATGCCGCGCAAGATGAGAGAGAGAGAACGAAACAAATGAAAAAATGAGGCATGCGGGAGGTGCCCCCTTAGGGCATTGGTTTCTGCGCGTATGTAGAAGAATTACGGTATTTGATCGAGTGAGGCCCATGGTGTAATGGTTATCATATCTGACCGGCAATCGGAAGATCCCGGGTTCGATTCCCTGGTGGTTACCTCATTTTTTCATTTGTTTCGTTCTCTCTCTCTCATCTTGCGCTGAATATTCTCCTATACAAGCTTCGTTCTTTACGATATATATATATATATATATATATGCCTCGGTATGCGCCTCGGTGGAGTAGTGGTTTGCGTCGCTGATTACGAATCCATCGGCCCCTGGTTCGAGACCCGACGGTAGCCGGCGCGCAGCAAAACCCAGCTGTTCATCCTTCCACAAAATAAAGAAAGTGGTTCGTAGATAAATGGGTACCCTAGGTGGCCTAGTGGTTAAGACGCTGGGATGCTGATTGGGCGTGGTCGGATTCCACGTTAAACTGTAGGTCTAAGGTGGAGTGAAAAGCTTGACCTTCGTCAGAATGAACAATTCGGGCGGAAGCTAACCAAAGGTTATATATATATATATTAAATAACTTGGGAAAAAATGAAACAACCAATTCGAATTCTTTCGAGTTTATTTCAACTTCTCTTGAGGAAACCTGAAAATACAGTCGAGTCGCCCAGCTTATATACAGGGTGAGCGAAAAGTCCCTGTGCACCTGTTCCACTTCTAACACAATGCAGGTTCACCACACTTCTTGCGGGTGCACAGGGACTTTTCGCTCACCCTGTAAATGCCTTATTATAAACCTTTCACCAAATATTTAATTCCTCGGTTTATTGAAGGGTGATGGGAAACTGTTTTTATATTGATTAAAAATAAGGTTGTAAATATAATCAAGTTTATATGTATCAGAATTAACATTAAAATTACTGATATGCATAATACACGCTGCTTCCATCAGTTATATTTCTTTCAACAGTGTTAATATTTCTGAATAACTGAATTATTCCAGTAAATTGCATAATTATTGTTACGTACATGAACAAATGTAGCTCTAGATTCATTGGCTGTGGGATTACAATATTTATACTGTTTGACTCTAGTGGCTAGAGTTTTGCCTGTTTGACGGATATATACACTGAATTACAACCTTTATATTTAAGAGAATAGATATATCCAGGGACATTCACAGGGGTATTATAAATCAACAAACTTTTGACCAAATTACCATAAGTAAACACAACATTCATTCCCACGTCTCTAAACAGGTGAGTGAAGAAAATGAAATTTTTATGATATGGCAGACGCAATATGTTTTTAAATTCTCTTTTCTGTTTGTTAGTGTTATAACTTATAAAAAGTTGTCTTAGCTTTATTTAACCAATTCTCCAGGAAATAATTAGTTTAACAATTTGTTAAATTCGCTATTTAAACATTCTGAGCTAACTGATATAGCAATAATATATTCATAATATTCTAATCTGAATATGACGTTGGAAGCATGGAATCTTTCAGGCGTCATATATATATACAGGGTGGGTAAAAAAAAGGGACCCCTTAGAGGTAAACTGTCATATTAAAAAAAGTAAGGGGACTAGAGCGCCCAAACTTCATAGATGCTTACCTTAGCATGTTGTTCGTCTTAATTGAGAAGTTGCACGATGTGTCCCCGTTCTTGCTCAACGCAGGCCTCCAAACGTGGACGCCACTGATTAATAGATCTGTTTACATATCGCTGAGACACCTTTTCCCAACCGAGCAGAATTCTTTCACGTAGTTTATCTATGTCTCTTATATTGGTACCAGGGATGCAAACTTTGGACTTCAGGGCTTCCCAAACACCATAATCTAGTGGTGAAAGATCGGGGCTACTAGCCGGCCACATATTGGGTTCGATAAAATCCGGTGTTTCGTTCTCAAGGAATGTGACAGTTTGGCGTGCTCTGTAAGCAGGGGCTCCATATTGTTGGAAAGTATATCTTTCACTCTATCTAACTGATATTCGACGAATTAGTGGTTTAGTTGGTTTAGTGGTTTAGTTGAGATTTAGTTTGACATATGATCAGTGTTTTCATCAGGGAACTCATTACTGTCTTGTCCCTTCTTTTAAAGATTCTTAGTACCTGTCCCGCAACTCTTTTTGCTTTGTTTATCGCTATCTGATTTTGTGTCTTGAATTTGGCATCATCGTTATTATCAGAGCTGGGCACTTGCGGCATATTGCGGTACTGCGGTACTGCTGCACTACCAAACCGGTACCAAACCGGTACGCGGAAATTTGAATGCGGTAGCGGTACTGCGGTACTTTCAGCGATCCTTTGCGGTACTGCGTTATGGGGGCCCGGGGTGGTAGTGCGGTGGTACCGCAAGTACCGCAGTACCGCAAAATATGCCGCAAATGCCCAGCTCTGGAACTTATTATAACCCCTAAATTTATCGCTTTCGTGTCTTCTCTGAATTTCCTGTCTGTCGGGCATAATATGCTGTATATATATATATATATATATATATATATATTATATATATATACGTATATATATATATATTAGACATGTACCGAATACCTGATTTTTGGAATACTGAATATGTGAATTTATAAAGCCGAATATTCGGTGTGAAAATATTGATTATACATATTATGGCAAAACAAAGTGCTTAATGTTAGTTATAAAATGCAGACGTTTCCTGCCTCTTTCTAGATGCCATCCCATCTATTATCCTTTAATTAATTGCTAGTTAACTCTAATGCACGCAGAGGTGTGCATGTTTGTGTGTTCAACTATATACGTTGATGAGCTTTTGAGGCTGTCAACGTTTTAACTAAATTCGTAGGATCATTAGAGATTTATGTGCGCTCTAAAATTTTTTAATAATTTTCTCAAAATTCGTTCTTTTCGGCGTCGTGGTAATTACAGGTTTATTAGTTTAACGAGCCTACGGAGTGCTTCTCTTAACAAATTTGCATAAAATTTTGAGAAGCAGTACAATTTAAATCAGTGGTTTTTGATTCACGGCAACCTTGGAAATAAATGGGTGAGCTCGCGGCACCCTTCACTTTGGGAGTTACTTAAAATTTCACTTTTTTAGCATCATTTAAATATCTTAAAGTGCATGCAAAAAACTTCACTTTTTTATACGTGAAGATCAAAATATGATAATTAAAACCCACTCTAATAGACAGAGTTTATTTCCACAACAGTTTCGATGCCCACTGGCACCCTCTTCGGGTGGATACAGAAAAACGAATGAACCAAAAACAAAAGGGAAAACAGTCCAGGGACCATTAAGAAATTTGCACCTAGGTTAGATCCCGTTCTCCCGACACTGGAAGGACATTTTTATTAAAGGGACCCGCTTATAAGTACATTCGCACAAATTTACAACTATCGTCTTGTTCTGTACATACAGATTCTATTATTTTTTTACATAATTATTACATTTATTATTAAATTTATTACATTTAATATTGCATTTAATATTTTCCCTCTTGTTTTTGGTTCATTCGTTTTTCTGTATCCACCCGAAGAGGATGCCAGTGGGCATCGAAACTGTTGTGGAAATAAACTCTGTCTATTAGAGTGGGTTTTAATTATCATATCTTAAAGTGCGTATATGAAAATTTTAAAAGTACCATTTGATAAGCAAGTGATAAAGTTCTGTTTAAAATTATTCAAATGAAATACTGAACCAAAAGAACTTATTTCAAAATTCATACAAATAAAAATTTCTTCAATGCGAAATCTGTGGCTGACGCTGTTGGCAAATTACTTTAATTCTAGGTTCACTCCTCGAAAGAAACACTTACACTACCAGCATTGAGCACTGAGCAGCCTTTCTCTATTCTTCTTTTTTACCTTCTTGAAAACAGAAAATCACAACTCACAGAGTAACGAGGTTGGAAACTGTAACGCTAATAGTACTATTGGTAGGCCCCTGTATTCCGAACTTCTTTTTTTCAGATATTGTGATAGTTTTGTAAAATTTAATAAAAAAGTTGTTCAAGCGCTGTTGCGTGAAGACAAGTTTTAACCCTTTCACTACGGGCATAACTTTGAAGCAAATTATATGAATTCGAATTATTGAATTCGAATTATAATACATATATTCCCCCATTTTCAACCCCAGAGGGTGGAAAGAGAGGTGTATATACACCTTTGGTTCACAAACTACACCTTGAGTGCAGAAAAGATTAAGAGTTGGTTTATTTACCACAACCGGATCTGAGCGCAAATTGGACGTGTAGTTTATATGCCACACCCGGAGCGAAAGGGTTAATATACGGTCTTTTCGAATACTATCAATGTTCCTCTTTCCCTGCAAGTCTGAATTCTTGAGATTGATGTACTGCAAAAGGATTTTTTACTAAGTCATACTTTTCTAATTCAGTTTCGGGAAAATAGTGATGTATTTAATAAGAGCCCAGTAAAGCCTAAAGCTTAAGGGCCAAATTAAATAAAATATTATTATTAATAAAGGTTATTCTTCTTCTTCTATTTTGGTTGTTTTTTCAATCTTACATCTACTCAACCAAAAACAAATTAAAACTTTAATTATAATTAAAGTTTTAATTTGTTTTCGATGCGAGAGTGAACATTTCCAACAAGGTCGCTTTACATTCGAATATATACTGTGTATATATATTTTTTATGCAGGAAGGAGGGGCCAAGGGCGAACGCCCGCAAAAGCGTCCCCTCTCCCCCATAGAAAAAGAAAAGAGCCAAAAATCAAGGTCCAGGGTTTTCGAGATACCTAAACATGCGTTTGAAAGATTGGAGGTCATAGAGAGAAGATTGTAGGAGGAGATCGAGGAAGATTGTTCCGGAGTTAACCGGTTGAGTAGATGTAAGATTGAAAAAAACCGATTTACCCTTGTGTTAGAGAGTTGGACAGAAAAGGAATGAGAAAGTGTAGAAAGTCTGGTGCTGTATGCTTTCCTTAAAGGAGGAGGTATGCGGTTAAAGAGTTCAGAAGAGCAGTGTCCGTTATAATAGCGATAACAAAGAGTGAGTGAGGTAACACTGCGGCGAAGAGAGAGGGATTGAAGATAGTGAGTAAGAGGCAGAGAACTGATGAGACGAAAAGCCTTTGATTCCACCCGGTCAAGTACGGCTGTGTGGGTTGAGCCACTCCATACATGAGAAGCATACTCCATACAGGGGCGGACAAGACCCCTGTAAAGAAACAGCAACTGAGTGAGGGTGAAGAAACCGCGGAGGCAGTACAGCACACCTAACCTCTTAGAAGCCGTTTTGGAAAGAGAGTATATGTGATCTTTCCAGGAAAGATCACGAGAAAAGGAAACGCCAAGAATGTTAAGAGAAGAAGAAGGATTGAGTTGAGCATTGTTGAAGAAAGGAGGATAGTTGTGTAGAAGATTGTGGTGAGTAGACAGATGAAGAAATTGAGATTTGGAGCATTGAAAGCCACGAGGGTTTCTCTGCCCCAGTTAAAGATAATAGAAAGATCAGATGTCAGGTGCACCGTAGCCCTTCCCCGCGAATCATGGAGTGACTGTTGGAAGGACGCTTTGTGAAGCGGTTGGAGAAGTGAAGGGTGAAATCATCTGCATAAGAGTGGATGAGACAGGAAGTGCGACTAAAACGATCATTGATAAATAAAAAGTGGATGACAGGACAGAACCCTGAGGAACACCACTATTAACAGCTTTAGGAAAAGAACAGTGGCCATCTACAATCGCAACTACAGATCGGCTGAAACGGAAATTAGAGAGGAAGGCACCGATAGAAAGAGAGAAATCGAAGGAGGGCAGTTTAGAAATTAAACATATGTGCCAGACTCTATCAAAAGATCTTTATATGTCTAGTGCAATATCAAAAGTTTCACCGAAATCCCGAAAGGAGGATGACCAAGAGTCAGAGATATGCAAGAAGATGACCAGTAGAGCGTCCTTTGCGGAACCCATATTGACGAGCTGAAAGAAGACTGTGAGAAGAGAAGTGTTTACAAATCTTCCCAGTAAGGATAGATTAAAAAACTTTAGAAAGGCAAGAAATCAAAGCAATTGGACGATAGTTGGAGGGTTGAGAGTAGTCACCCTTCTTTGGGACAGTCTGAATGAAAGCGAACTTCCAGCAGGAAGAAAAAGTACCAAATGAAAGACAAAGACGAAAGAGTTTGCCTAGGCAGGGTGTCGGCACTGAAGCCCAGTTCTTCAGAACAACAGGAGGAACACCATCAGAACTGTACCCCTTCCTAGAATTGAGCCCAGAGAAGGCAGAAAGACATTTTTAGAAGAAATTCTAATTTCAGACATAATTAAGTCAGAGGGAGGAGGAGATAGGAGAACAGCACAGGAATCGTCCAGGATTGAGTTGGAAGCGAAAGTCTGAGCGGAGATTTCAGCTTTATCAAGAGAAGAGACAACAATTGAGCCGTCGGAATAGAAAAGAGGGAGATTGTTGTAGAGGTTCTTGGCTAGGTACCAGAAATATAAGCTATGTGAGAGTCAGGAGTTGGATGACACCGGTACCTTCTGAAAATCTCCTCTCTGTTACGGATAACATTAGAACAAGCAAAGTTAAACCAAGGTTTTTTTTGCATTAGTAGTAGGAAGAGAAGGTGAGGTTTACGGGAGGAGAGGTGGTGTTCAACAGATTAGAAATTTGAGGAAAGGCCGCAAATGTTGCAGTAGTTAATGAAGCAGAGGGCCAGGATATATACAGGATGTTATCAAATTATGTTTCATAACTTACTGTACATATTCAGGACGTCATAAGTGACCAAAAAAGTTCCTATGAACATAAATCCGCAATCCGCAATCGCAATGCTAATCTCTGTACACCTATTGTATGCTTTCTAGATATATCAGAGAACAATAAAATTATTATTATTATTATTTTATTATTATTATTATTATTATTATTATGCCACTAACAAAGATTTTTAACGCGTCTATTTCTGAGGGGTGCGTACCAGATAATTTCAAATTAGCAAACGTCACACCTATCTTTAAGAAAGGCGATAAAGGTGCGGCGGGAAATTATAGGCCAATCGGTTTAACGTCTGTTGTGGTAAGCTACTGGAATCAATAAATAATTAGGGATCGTATAGTCGAACACTTAGAATTGCATAAACTAGTTAGAAATACGCAGCACGGTTTTAGGCGAAACAAATCTTGCTTAACTAATCTTTTAGAATTTTTTCAAAGCGTGTTTGACGTTTACGATAGTCATCGGGCGGTTGATGGAGTGTATTTAGATTTTCAAAAAGCGTTTGACACCGTGCCGCACAAAAGACTCATTGAAAAAACTAAGGCTCATGGAATCAGGGGTGTAGTAATAAATTGGCTAGAAAAGTGGTTGCGAGGTAGGAAACAGAGGGTGGTCGTTGATGGAGCGGAGTCGTGTTGGGCTAATGTAGCGAGTGGCGTTCCTCAGGGTTCTGTATTGGGCCCCTTGCTTTTTCTTATATATATTAACGATTTAGATGTCGGCCTAGTCAGTACAGTTTCAAAGTTTGCGGATGACACGAAGCTGGGTGGTAGGGCGATTAATGACGAAGATAGAGGTAAAATCCAGGAAGATCTGAATAAAATCGTTGATTGGTCAGTCACATGGCAAATGAGATTTAACGTCAATAAGTGCAAAATTTTGCATATAGGTTCGCGTAACGGTAATTTTGCGTATAGTATGTCAGGGAAAGATTTAACAAGCGTAGAGCAGGAAAAAGATTTAGGAGTTATAGTCACTGGTGATTTAAAAGTAGCGAAACAAAGTACATCAGCGGTCAATAAGGCGAACAAAGTGTTAGGTTTTATAGCTAAGAATTTTGAGTACAAATCGCGCGATATCATAGTTCCTCTTTATAAATCATTAGTTAGACCCCATTTGGAGTACGCGATCCAATTTTGGAATCCGCATATGCGCAAAGATATAGACAAAATCGAAAGAGTTCAAAGACGAGCAACTAAGATGATTCCGTTGCTTAGGTCAAAGTCGTACGAGGATAGGCTTAAGGAGTTAAAATTGACTACACTCGAGACTCGGAGGCTAAGGGGTGATCTAATCCAGGTTTTCAAAATTATGAATGGGTTCGATAACGTAGATAGAGATAGCTTTTTCGAAATATCTCAATATAATAGGACTAGAAATAACGGGTGTAAGTTGACAAGTAGAAGGTTCGAGACAACAGTTGGCAAAAACTTTTTTACGCATAGAATAGTAAATAGCTGGAATAGTTTGCCGGTAGAAGTAATTAGTAGCACGTCTATAAACATGTTTAAAAATCGATTAGACGCATATGTTGATAGATTGGGTATAGTTTAAGGTAGTAAAATTAAGGCTTTGTGGTGATAAGTATATATATTGTAATGTATATGGTTGTAAATTGTGACTTGGTCCACAAGTGATATGGACCGTGACTTATTTTTAGTTGGCAAGGTACTGGTATTGATGGATACCGTAATGAAATTGACTGGATCCTTTGGATCTGATATATTTGCATGTCGTTTATAAATAGATATAGAATACATATTTGTGGATAGTAGTCTATTATGACTTGATCCTCTGGATCCAGAGATTCTATCTTTAGTTTTAAATCGATAATTAATTAGTTTTAAATTGATAATTATTTAGTTTTGTAAAAATTAGTCGTTGCCAATGTACAGGCAGTTTGTACATAGTGGAGCCGCCTCGATGGGCCGAAGTGACCCATAGTGTGCCCACTATAAAAATTTCTTATGTTCTTATGTTCTTGTGGTTCGGAACCCACGTAAAATTGTAGGTCCCCTCCGCCACCACGGAGGACATGCACAATACACAATTA